>JAOUQT010328428.1:0-13604 GCA_025769995.1 Xyliphius kryptos
TTACAGGTTGTCATGCGACATGAAGGTGGTGCGGCTCATGAGGGAACGTTCGCTGGGTAACAGTGTCTCCATGCTGCGTAACAAAATCAAAGAGCAGCACAGTGAGACCTGGATGAGAAACTGCTTGAGGTACCTATCTGTCTTCAAAAAGTTCCAGGTCCCTGGCGCCCAGGTACGGCATGTGGCACAACCTCCCGCGATGAGTGCTGTCCCATCGACTCACTGGTTCCTTACAGTTTATGCTGAGGATGTAAGGTTCAGGATTGATGAGATAAAGGCCAGGATCACGTCAATCTTCGGGACAATCCTTAAAATAGACTCCACTAAAAAGGTAAGATAATACACGTGGTATAATATGTAACAAACCAGTAACGCATAGCTGAAAGCTGACTGGTGTCAAAGCGCATGTTTAACTGGCCTGGTTGTCATTTGTATTATGGATGTGTTTTGCAGGTCACCAAGAAAATAGCGGGGAAAGCTGCCGGAACAGCGGCCTGGGTCACCAACGTTGGCAATGAGTACGGACAGGTTCTCATGTCTGTGCTTACTGCCAGCGAGGGGGACGGGTTGCTGCCTATGGCGAGAGGCTTAATGGGCCGCTACAGCAGGGCAGGAATTCCTCCACCCAAGATCTTATACGTGGACAGGGACTGCTGCTCCTCCACTGGAAGGTCCAAAGTGGCGGCCATGTTTCCCGAGTGGACGGAGCTTGTGGTCAGGCTGGACGTGTGGCACCTGATGCGGCGCTTCGCGGTGGGCGTCACCACAGACAGTCACCAGCTCTATGGAGTCTTTATGGCAAAGCTATCGGGCTGCCTTTTCGAATGGGACGCAGCAGATGTAGAGCGTCTGCGGGAGGCTGTGAGGGCTGAGCTGGGTCTCGGTAACACCCCAGAGGACCAGTTGGACCGTCATCTGACCCCGAAATTGCTGGCCCGTCACTGCAGACGTCGTACGCGTGGGGCTGAGCAGACGGAACTTCTGGTGAAGCAATTACTGCACGCGTTCAGGGACGTCACGGACACCATGGGCATTCCACTGCTGGACGTGGAAATGATGGACGAGATATGGGACACGCAGTGTCGTCACATGGCCTGCATTCAGGATCCCCCTGGAGTCCAACTGTACACACAGACTGGGCGGCTGACGAAAGGGGGGACTGTGCTGCCATTGTTCAGGTGTGCGCGAGGTTCCACATCACTGGAATCATTTCACCTGCACCTGAACCGCTTCATTCCTGGTTTGTACATCATCTTTTATTTAGATTTTTTTTGGTTTGTTCATTTCACATCGTACATCTTGGATGCATGGTAACATTTTTGTGCTTATGTCCAGGCACGTCTGCCAGTGCGCAGAACTTCCAGGCCTATCTCCTGGAAGGGTTGGTTCGATGGAATGAGGACCGGGCGGCAGCAGCAGTGGTGAACTCCGAGGAGAGTCGGCTGCGCTGCTACAATGGAACCCTGCAGTACAGCCTGAACGAGCTCAGTCAGCAGATGCTTGGGCTCAAGCTCGCTGAGGATTACACCAAACCATTTAAATACACAGGTGGGACCCAAATCGAAAGACAACTTTTTTCATTGTATTATGAGCGTGTTTCTGACGGCGGTGTATTGTTACAGGTGAGCTGATCGGGGTGGAGTACCTATTCTCACAAAATTGCACAGAGTTCAGGGACGACCTCCGGCAAGATCCTGATGTCGAAGACGCCAGCGAGGAGACAACTGAAGATGAGGGGTTTGCAGAGCCAGATGCTTTGGAGGAAATAGATCCCACAGTCTTTTCTCTGTTTCTGCCCAGGTCTCAGAAGGACCCTCGAAACATCTCCACGGCCTCTTTGGACACGGACCAGTCCAGTCAGGATCCAGGAGCTGAGGGGAATGTGAGTGTGTCATAGTGGTGCTTATTTACAGTAAACATTGTCAATCTGTCCATATGTAATTGCTGACTTTTGTTTGTGTCCTTAACAGGTGTGCAGAGGCCCTGACGGCGAACCAGGCTATGACACCGTGGTTAAACTGGCCAGATTCTTGGTGCGGCTGCGCGGCTTGCCCTGTCTGTCTGAGAGGCATGTTGCTCACATAGTTTCCCTCTGGAAACAGCTTCCAGAGTGTGACAGGCAGCGTGTCTCGTACCCTCCCAGACACCAGGAGCGACTGGTAAAAGGGCGCTTTAAAGTCAGCCATTCCAAGACGACAGCGTGCAGTGGTAAAGACAGTCTGAAGCGGTATGTTCTTAATTTTGGTTCAGGTCTTTACATCGTGTAGTTTTTTTTTTCATTTGGGACAAAAGCAACGATAATACTTTTTGTTTTTTCACAGCTGTTTTTTGGGTGCGGGCAGTGGACCAGCACAGCGGCCAAACACCAGTCGCCTGGTGGAAGCCATTTGTTTGGAGCTGTGCTGTGTCCACACAGGCAGCGTAAAGATCACTGGGGTCAGAATGACTCGCTGGGCTGCTGTCCTGCAGGACTACAATAGGATCAGAAGTTTGGTCCTCAGCAGCCACACCTTAACTCGATCCACAGAGCTACAGCTGTTCGAGATAAACCAGCGCGTGCTGTCCTCATGGTGAGTGTATTTTTTCTTTTGGCCGTTCGATGCTTCAGTTACATAATCTTGCTAGGGCTTTTGATTTAATTCTCCTTCTTAAACCTCTTTTAGGCACAACGACTTACAAAGGAGGCAGGAGAGGACAGTGCTCTCCATGGGCATTCCCGTCACAGCGCCCAGCTTCCATGCCGCCGAGCCCCTGCCGCAGCCCAGATCGCGTCTCATGTCTCATCCAGAGCCCACTGAACAACAGCAGCCGTTCATTTTTGACGTGGCAGTAGATCTGTCTGGGCAGGTGAAACGCAGAGGTCAGGCTCCTGGTCCAGGTCCTGTTCCTGCTCCTATTCCTGTGCCTGTCCCTGTTCCTGTTCCTGCAACCTGCTCGTCTGCACCAGCTTCCGTTCCTGCTGCGTCCTCAGTTTCAGAAGCGCCGGGTCGATCGATGCACTCATCTCAGGCATTCCGACCCATTAAGGCATCGTGCCCAGCTGGTCCTCAGCCGACAGCACCACAATCAGACTCCTCACCTGTTAAAGTGTGGAGTCGCAGCACTGAATGGAGACGGAGGAAATCTGCAGAGGCAGCTGCAAGATCTCAGGGACTGCCCATTCCCACCCACACGACCTACCAGAAGTACATTTGTCATCAGTGTGGCCAACCGCGAAAGCGTGAGTTTGGTCACAGCAGGGTGGGAAAAAAATACTTCTGTGCTAAGGCTGAGGGCAAGACCTTGGAAGAGTGGCGGGCAGAACTGGACAAGGAAAAAGAGGACGCAACAAAAAACTCGTGAAAAAACTGGGCCTTAACCGTTAAACACTTGAAAGGACTGAAGGGACTCACTTACACACACAAACACTGTCTGAGTCCCAAGATGGACACTTTGCTGCTAATATAGTGTACACTGTTTATATTCACAGAGAATCGCTGCTCGCATCCACTGCTGGATACCATTGAGATTTTTAAACTTGCACATATTTTTTGCACTTTTCACTTTGATACACCACTTTTCTGTGTAGCATCTTGTTCCAGGACAACGTTATTTCCTTTCCATGTAAACTGTACACCACTTTAGATTGCTGGAAAGACAAGACCACTTGACCGTAATCATGTTCATTTAATTTAGAATTATGTGTAAGTCAATGACTATATTTTGTTTATGGATCACTGTTAAATGTTTATTTATGTTAAATGTTTATTCACTTATTTGCACTGTTACTATGGGCTGACTGATTGATTCAGCTGCACTACGTTCTTAATTGAATTATTTTTTGGGTTCCTTACTATATCTTTTTGTATATTTTGTATAACCCTAACCCTATTTTCCAGTTTTAATAATAAATGATCCTTGTGTTAGATGACTTTGTTTGTTTGTTGCCCTAAACTTTTTAACTATTCAGCTGTGATGGATAGATATACGTTCATTGAACAAATGTAGTTTGTTGTTGTTATTATTCATTAATAGCATGTAGCGGAAACTCCCAAGCAGTTTTTGATTAGTTGAAGAGAAAAATCGACACTTTTAACATGATAAACATTAGAAAAGTATATAAACTTTATTTTGAAACACACAACCAAACAACATTTAAGGGGAAAAAAATAATTAGCTTTACAATGCAAAACATATGAACATATATATTACATATGTACAAATGTGAGGTCAACGGAATATGGGCGAAGACTAGGACTTTTTCCTCCCACTGTCACTGCTGACCGGCAGGCCTTGGCGATCAAGATTTCGCTGTTCCGCAAGCCAGACCGCAACGGGTTTACCTTCATATAAGGCACAAAAGGGGACACTTTTGTATCTGCTATGTCCATAAACTTTTTGCCGTGGCAGACCACAGAGTTGGCACACATGCAGACCAGGTCTTTTGTGTTTCCCTACGGTGGGATCCTCAGCCTCCTTCATTTGTCTTTTTTTCATGTTCCATTGCGTGGTCCTGGGCTTCTGTGACCCATTTCCCGCCTGGGCCTGTTGCTCCTCTAGCCACTCTGAGACTGGCCGTCCGGCGTTGCTGGCACAGAAGGTTTCGCCATCAAAATGTCCATGGCCAAAATCTAACCTCCTGGGCTTGCCACAGTAACTGCATGGGCCGCCCACTGCTTCCTCAGACCGGACGAGCTGCTCCTCTTCCTCGAACACTTTTTTGTCCGCCTCCAGCATTCGCTTTCTCCTGCACCTGGTGGATCTGGAACACTCAGGGACCGCAGCAGCAGAGGGACCTGAGGTAAAATATGAGCAGATTTTGACAATGAATGTTAACTCCAAAGATAAAGCCAAAAAAAAAAACTACAAAAGGGTAAAGGGGATGCATCACCTGGTTCAGAAGAGGGCTGTGGGCAGCTGGTCATGGACGAAGACACAGCCTCCTGGGAAGTGGTCAATAAGCGTGGAGCGTTACGGACCGGGAGGGGTTCACTCGGCTTCCGGCCGGAGAGACGGCGTGGAGCTTTACGGACTGGGCGAGGGTTACTCAATTTGTCTCTCAATCTATTTTTTATCCGAACAGCATCCAGCCTGTCCAACTTCTGCTTTAGAGCTCGTCTGATTCCTTCTTCAGGCCTGCTCCTCACCTGCCTCAGCCAACCAATGTAACTGTGATAAAGAGTGATGAAAAATGAAAAACGCTCATTTTGGAAAAGTAAAAAATACATTCATAGAAGAAATATATTAACTAAGAACAAATGAATTCATTATAGTCAACAAAAAGTAAGGGTTGAAATATGGAAAGAAAATTGTCACAATTAAAACAGAAAAAAAAACAAAAACAAACAAACAAACAAAAAGAAACACACCTATTTGAAATAATGCACGTAAATAATGACAATATTAATTGTGTTGCTGAAAGTTAGCAAAACCTACCTCCTAGCCTTCAGGCTGCTCGATCCAAAGGCACGCTGCAGCCTTTTCTTTTGTTTCAACGACAAACGATACATGGGGATTTGATGGATGGAAGAAAAAACAAGAGATGAGAAAAAAGTGCAAAAGCAACTGAAATGAATGAAATGCTCATTCCTTCTTATTACCCCTGGGCCAGAAAATATTTGCATAACTCCACCCCCACCTGGAGATCACTCCTCCCCGCGCAAAGGAAGGATTTTGATTTATTAAGAGGGCGATGCACCGGTGGGGCCCACAAAAGGGAGAATCGGCTCGCCACGGGACAGGTGCCCGGCTGGCGGGCGACGAGTTGGCAAGCATCCGGGGCCCGCCCGTGGCGGACCCGTGAGGTTTTTCGCCGGGGCCGGGGGTCCCGGGGGCCCCTGGATAAAAGAATGGGCCCCTTCTTTAAAGTCGGAGCTCTTCTGATGTTCTCCTTAAGCTGTTTCCATTTAAGAGCGGCATAGCGGCTAAATGCTGCTTCTCCATGTTTAGTTCTCCCCTGGGGCGGGACTAATAGACCAGTTCCTAAAAATCTGAGAGTTCTCCTCGGTTCATATATCTGTAGCAGATCTGATAAATACACTGGTCCCACGCCATTTAGACATTTATAGACCAGTAACAGCACCTTAAAGTCTATTCTGTAACTGACTGGTAACCAGTGTAAGGACTTCAGAATGGGGCTGATGTGATCTCTTCTTTTGCTCCTGGTCAGAACTCTGGCAGCTGCATTCTGAATCAGCTGAAGCTGTTTAATGCTGGAGATAAAAGCGTGAATAAGTTTCTCCAGGTCTGGTTTAAAGAAATAATGTTACCTGGAGGTTATAAAAGCGTGACTTGACTGTATCTTGGAAGGAGAGGATATTTCTTAGCTTCAAAATGTTGTGTAGGTGAAAAAAATGCAATTCTAGGGATATTGTTAATATGTTTAGTAAAGGAGACATCAGAATCAACATTAACACCTAGATTATTTACAGATGAACTGGGTCTGATTAAGGAGTCACCAAGATTTAACATGGTAGTAGAAGCTTTGTTTATTTTGTCCTCAGGACTAAATATAAATACTTCCGTTTTATCAAAATTAAGAAGTAGGATCCACAGTTTAATTTCTTTAATGCAGTTCTTGAGCTTACTGATTGAACTTCATTAGGTCTAGCCAAAATGCACAACTGTGTTTCATATGCATAACAGTGGAAGCTAATTAACCTAATGATTATGTATAATTGATCCCGGTGCGAGCTTATAAAGGGCAATCAGGAGTGATCCCAAAACTGGCCCTTGTGGAACCCCATAGTTTACTTTTGTAAAGTCAGAACATTGATTGTTAACACAAGTAAACTCTTATTACTGTCAGATAGGATTTAAACCACACGAGTGCAGATCCTTTAACACCCACAGTGGTTTTTAATATATTCAGTAAGATGTTATGATCTACAATGTTAAAAGCTGCACTAACAAGACAAGGAAAGAGATCTGATTATTATCAAAGGACAATGAAAAATTGGTTGACCACAGTTGGTTAACCACAATTTTTACACAAGATTTTAGAGCGAAAAGGAAGGTTTGATATTGGCCTGTAGTTGAACAGAATTAGATGATCCAAGTTTTTTTAAATAGTGGTTTAATGATTGCACATTGCAGGTTTTTGGGGACATAGTCTATTTTAAGAGATGAATTTATAATATTTAATAATGGCTCTTAAGGAGGTTTTTAAGCAGATCTGTAGGTATGTATTTGTAGGTAGGAGTCTAACAGACAGGATGCTGTCTTTGAATATGTAATTATTAATTCAAGCTCTTTTTTAGATATGGGGTTAAAGGTAATAAACTGGTGAGTGTTGGTCACTGATTACACTACATGATGCATTACATGGTTTAAACCTTATAATTTAAATTTAATCAATAAAGAAATATATAAAGTCATTGCTGCTGAACTGTGAGTGAACCTGTAAATACAATTCAGCAGAATTCTGAGTTAGTTTGACGATGGTACTAAAGAGGAACCTCCGGTTGTTTTTGTTGTTCTCTATTAGTTCAGAATATTATTTAGTCTTAGCTGCATCAAGCATGTGTTTATACTCAGTCATACTGTCCTTCCATGCAGTCCTAAATACTTCTAGTGGATTGCTTTAGGGAGCGAGTTTGATCATTGTACCAAACTCAATCACTGTCATCGTGTGTCCTTTATCTTTGATTATTTTTAGTTTAAGTGGGGCTACACTGTCCAAAGTTGTAGAAAAGACATGTTTAAGGTAGCTGTGTTCTCAAGTTCTTCTGTTCCTGATACTGGCGAATGATCGTGCGCTTCATATCATATTGTGGTTCAATGAGTAGATCAATCATTAATTTTTAAGTCATAGGTTTTTACATAATGATCAGAGATGACCATACTTTGTGGAACACAGTTACTATATTAGTGTTGATGCTGTGTAATAAAATTAAGTCTCATGTATGTTTACATGGATGTGTTGGACCAACCACATTTTGAGTGACACCCATGGAATCCAGAATGCAGTCAAACACTAATTTGAATGAATGAGTCCTGAATGAGTCTTGTGTGTTTTCATAGTAAACATTAAAATTATCACAATCAATAAACATAGAGGAACAGTCATTAACAGTAACCACAGTATGAATGCCAAAAGTTCACAATGAGAAGTTTTTAGGGAAACCAGGGGTGCTGAGATCCCTCACGAGATGAAGTGGTGCCCTCAACAGAGGTGTCTGGTGCACCTTTGAGTACTATTCTAAACTCTCATGGGTTTGACATCATTTTTTGATATCAAACCCAATTGTATTTAGTGTACAGCAAATATATAAAAAATGTTTATGGCATTACATTGCTTTGAACAGACTTGTATTTTACCTGGATTTTAATAATCCTTTGCTTCATCTACAATTATTGTATTTGTTTCATTTTATATTATTGCAATAGAAATACTATTAATTAACTTATTTTAGTTATTTTAGTCATATGTCATTTTTCATGAAACGATATTTTATCACAGAAGCAGTCCCTTTTACTTTTCAGTTTTAAAAATTCTTACTATATCCAGAGAGCATTACCAAACACAAACCAGTTGGGCAAGTGACTTTTTATTGCTGACTTTAGTAAATGGATGTTGTGTTTCAATCTGACCACAGAAGCAAACAGTTGAAAACAAAATTAATGATTAAGCCTTTGGGGACTGTAACACCTGAAAGTTACAGGGAGGGATCATGTACATAATACAGCAAATGTTTTATTGTTTTATGTTTTTTTATTTAATTCCTTCATTCATTATCTTTCTCTTAATCCGCTATGAGGGTTGGGAGGGGGTCCCCATGCCTATTCAGAGGAGAACATCTCAGACACAGGGCGCCAATCTATCGGTGGGCAGACACTCACTCACACATACAGAATATAGGCACAATATTTAGAGCAGTTAATTGACCTTGGGAAAACATCAGCGGCTCTACTTCCTCAGATGGCTGAGGAGAACCAGACTCGGGAGCTCACTCCTTGCCTCTTTCTACATACTGTATGTGTGGTGGAGAGTGTGCTGTGCTCCAATATCAATGTGTGGCATGAAATTTGCTCTGTTGCAGACAGGTGGCTCTGCAGAGGGTGGTGAAGGCTGCACAGAGAACTGTTGGAGTCAGCCTCCACACCACCACAGACATATACACCTCCAGATGCAGAAAAAGGCCTCCTGCATCATGAAGGATCCCACTCACCTAGCACAAACACATTTTGTTTCACTCCCCTCGGACAGGAGACTGCAGAGCATTAAGTGCAGAACAAGCAGACTGAGGAACAGCTTCATACCAGAAGCTGTGAGTATTAAACTCCTCATAACAAACACAATTTCACATTACAGTCACACCACAACTTTCTCCTCACTGGTCACCCATATCAACTTCATCTCATCTATCTACCTCATACTCATCTATCTACCTCATACTCATTCACATGTTAAAGGTTTACATATTTTGCTACAAAACCTACATATTTTCTTCGGTCTCTATTAAATTTCATATGATGCTACATTTAGAAATTGTTGCTTAAATGCTTAAATGTTTATATTCACAGGTGTGAGTATATATATATTTGAATATATTTGCACGGATTTTAACCGGGAATCCCCAGCGCTTAGAGGTGAATGTGCTAACCACTAAGCCACCGTGCCGCCCTCCCATTTAAATTTAATGTATTAAATAAAAACAAATGTAAAAGATGTTAAATGTAAATTGAAGTAAATGTGTACACTGCTTTAATTATACTGAACTTCATGTATCATTTATGAAAAAAATACAGATTTGACAACAGAATACTTTATATGGTCAAATGCCTTATAAATTGGAACAGACTGAATGCTGCATGTAAAAATAAATCCCCGTGCATTGTCATTTAGAGGCAAAAAGAACAGCACCCTGCCATATGATCTGAGACACTTCATATATTCTGGCTCTCCAATATTTGCCTGAAGAATACAAAGGCTTGGGGTGTTGTTTACAGACCCCATATTTGTTCATCAGGGCCAGTTCCGGCTGCAGCTGTTTCTCCTTTGCTCACAGTTAATGTCATTTATTCTTCTGCTAATTTCAGAGGCCTCAGGTGGGGCTTGAGGAAAAGGCATGATAACGACAACTGCAGCATCAATAACAACGGCAAAATAAAAAGATTATCAGTGCTAATGCAGGCACAAAACCCATAAAGAAATAGTAGCCAAAAACAGTTCCTGAGAGCATAAAATGTTAACTTGTTGATTTTAATATATTTTACATAAGGATATCATAGGTATATTTATATATAATTATTTGTTGAAAAGTTTGAAAATGTAGAATTTTAGTGAAATATCAGACTTTTTAGCAATTCCTCTAGCAATTTTTTCAGATAGCATCGAATTGTGGCATAAGAGTTGCTTTTTACCGTGCACCACAACTTTTGCTTTTAGGTGTACTAGAAGATTGTATAGAACCCAAAGCGTATAATGTAAAGTTAATAGGTTTTATGCCCCATTTTTGATAACTGTTCAGTTGTCTTTGATTTACCCTCTAATCTCTGCACACCACCTGACTTTAAACAAGTCATTTTCAGTAAACACACTGAAGATAGATATATAGGCTTACAAATTATTTTCATCCGTCAAACATAACACATAAGTTATGTTTCGTGTAATGCAATAAGAATTTAAAACAGAAAACTAAATGTCAGCAATTATCAAAAACTTTAAAACATCTGGAACTGTGACAAACAAGCCTGGAAGAGGACACAAGTGTATCTTGCCACCATGCACAGTGAGCAGGATGGAAGTTCTCCAAAGCTCACTGTAAGAGAATTGAAATAAATGGTAGCAACTTGGGATTACAAGGTCTCCCAAATATCCATCAGGCGCTATTTTCAACCCAATAGAAAACCTTTTGGGTGAACTGAAGGATAATTGAGTGCATAGGACAATTTGGAGAGGTTGTGCAAAGAGTAATGGTCGAAGATATCTCTTTCTGTATTCTCTCATCTCGTGAAAAGTTACTGTATAGAAGATGAGGTGCTGTCTTGTTGGCAAAGAGAGATTGTAAAAAGTACTAACACCAGGTGTGCCAATAATTGTGGCACATGATTTAATTCAAAACATTGATTTCTTAATTTGTGAATTTTTTTTAACAAATAAAGGAACTTGAACTAAAGTTTTAATCCAATTGTTGTTCTATATAATTAAAAAAAAAGATTTATTAGAAGACAAAGCCAACCCTGTTAATCAGGGTTGCAAATAACTATAGAGAGGGTTGGACAATGAAACTGAAATACCTGTCAATTTAGAGTGGGAGGTTTCATGGCTAAATTGGAGCAGCCTGGTGGGCAATCTTCATTAATTGCATATTGCACCAGTAAAAGTACATTGATGACTGGCAAATAATGACAAAAGGACAAAGAACAACTGAAAGTTGAAGCCCTTGCAATGAAAGCAATCGCAGTTGCCAAAGCCACAGAAAATGACAAAAAAATTGCAAAATCACAAATTTAATACATGTATGTAACTGTAAACTAATTCAAACAAAGAAAGGAGAAGATTGGTTTGAATATGTTGTGGCTTAATTAAAATGAAATGAGTGGCAAGTGTATTAAAACTAATTAGAGATTTTTTTTGTGCTTTATTGTCAAACTTACATTAGCTATAAACTACACTATAGTGCTTTTATGTCCTATTTATCTTTCATCCCACAATTACACCTTCTTCCCACTATATTAATGACGGGTGACCTGAAACAGAAGGGCAATACGATTTAGGAGAGACTTGCATATTGTCATTTCTTTATTTATATTTTTCACCTAGAGTAACAATACTGGTGTGTCTGTGTGTCAGTGTGTGTTTTTGGATGTTGCTCATCAATTTAAAGTGTTTTTAAGTCCTGCATTGTATTACCTGTTATAGGCTAGAAGATAATTAACTAGCTATTCCAGGGCCCTTTTTGTGCCTTTTATCTCCTAGGGTTAGCTATTGTGTAACGAACAATTCATTAGTGGTTCTTGCAATGTGCTGTGAAAGTGCTGTTTATTATTACAGAATCAAAGACAGAGGTCACTTAAGGTCAGCACCAGTGGTACAATGCCATATAATTGACATGCAACAACAAAACTGCAGTTACAGATATTTCTGCATTTGTCTTTAGTTGAATGAAGTTGTTTTAATATTTTTTTTTAATTACACATATAATTACTTTATTTAATCATCATGATATTTATTGTACATATATATAAGGATTATTTTGTACATACTATGCGAACAATGTTATTGGGATAGGTACACTTTACATTTAAAGATGCATTGCAGCTTTTCCTTTCTGGTAAGTTTTCCTTCAAGGTTTTGGAGAGTGACTTTGAGAAACACTTTAGCCATTATTTGAAATTTGGTTGCTACATTATTATCAGATAAGAGGATCTGAGCACCTTCTTATTATTGTGCCCTCCTTTGCTGCTAAAGCGCCCTTGACAAGTCAAGGTATACCATAATAAAGCAAGAAGACGTGCATTATTGTGAATAATTCATGGGAAAAGAGGTGCTGTTAGTCGTTACACCTCTTTTCTGTGATTTATCACAGTAATGCACAACCTCAAGTGCCTTATTGTTTTAATCAAAATGTCACAAACACACTATAATAAAACAACAAAGTTTGATTCATAAATGCATTCATGAAAGCAAAATTGCTAATAAACTGGACTATGTAATGTAGTCTGGTTTTTAAAATGAATGCTGATCGCTGAATAACGGATTTCCAGTTTCTCTAACAATCAAATACTGCCATATAGTGGCCAATTTATAGAATGATGTTTATAACAATTATTGGAAAAATAATGCATAGAATGCCATGCAATATTATAAATGTTAAACATTCAGATGTGTACATTATTGTTTAGCCAATCAGATATAAGAACTTGAACTACCTGTTTAATAAACTCTATTAGGCGCCTGAAGGTGTTTTGTGGTATCTGGCACCAAAATGTTAGCAGCAGGGATTATTTGCCCTCTGTAACTTGCAAGGTAGGGCCCCCAAGGACTGTACTTGTTTGTCGAGAACATTCATCTGATGCTTGCTTAAACCATTTTTGCTTTGTGGCAGGGCACATTATCCTGCTGAGAAAGACCACAGCATACTGGGAGTAAAATTTCCATGAAAGGATGTACAGTGTGGGTTGGCACTGTGACTTAGTGATTAGTACGTTTGCCTCTGATTGCTGGGGATTCCCAGTTTGAATCGCAATCTGGGTTTACATATTCTCCCTGTGTCTGCACGGGTTTCCTCCCACAGTCCAAAAATAAGGATTCAAGGTAAATTGGCAGCTCCAAATGTTCCCTATAGTCTGTGTTTGTGTGTGTGTGTGTGTGTGTGTGTGTGTGTGTGTGTGTGTGTGTGTGTGTGTGTGCGCCAAGCGATAGATCAACGCCATATCCTAGGTGTATTTGCCCAGCAGAATAGTGCTTAGGTTGATAGTTAATGTCATAGGTGCAGTTGTAGGCTTGTGGTTAAGGATCCAGCTGTGTGACCTAAAGGTTGCTGGTTTGATTGTCGATCACAACCAGTACTATGGTGAAAGTAAAGTTGGGCTCTCCAGGTGCCATGTACAGGGCAGCCCATTCCACGCATGTTTTTTACCTTCGATAGTGTGTCTATATGTGTGTGTGTTTCAGTGCA
>JAOUQT010328448.1:0-13603 GCA_025769995.1 Xyliphius kryptos
TTTTGTTCTCAATGCATTCCACTGTCTACTACATAAAGATTTTCAACTGAATATATATTTTAAATAAATATTTTATTCATTTAGATCTAGGATGTGTTCTTATTTTTTAGAGCAGTATATATATATATATATAGTTATATATAGATATATAGTTTTAGGAGAATGAGACACTACATATATTTATAAAAATGCAATTTCAAAAAATAGTCATATTACAGTATACATAGTAAATGTATTGGTGCAATAAAGTGTTTCTTTAAAATACTCAGAATGAATTAGTGTGTTCAGTTTTCCTCTTTTCATTCATAGAGACTGATGCAGCCCACCTACAAGAGTGACTCTCTCTCGCACAACAGTGACGTCAGTGATGACGCACAGCACCCCGAGTGGCGCGTGGATCAAAGGCAAGCCACGAGCGCAGCAGAGGTATTTTTAGCACACACTGAGAAAAAGAAGGTATTGATGGAGGGGGAAGTGGCTTTGTCTCGTCCCTTTAGTCAGAGTATTTACTGGTATTGGTGAAACGCTTGTCTTTTTTTTATTTTGTTTCCGAACCTGTGTTTTTGTTCTTTGACTACATTAGCATTTAACAGTTACAGTGGTGTGGGTCAGTGTGGAGAGATTGTTTTAATGGCATCTGAATTAATTTCCTTTGCTTTCCTTGCAGCATCTGTTTCAGAAGAAAACACAAAATGGTTTTAAAAGTCGACAATGATTTACACTGGTCAGGCAGTGACTACGATTAATTGTGTGCATGGAGGAATGATTGTGCATTCAGTTCATAGGGAGTTGCAAGCCTTTATTTATCTTTTCTGACCGAAAGACAATGAGTCGGCTAGAAAGATGCATGACAGGTCTGTGAAGTTTCTCACCGTGTTTTTCCTACATAGTATTGCATAAATTGTAAACTTGTACACCCAAAGTATTAGTAAAACTTTTACCAATTAACAAAACATTTGTCGTGTAACATTATTTAATACTACATTATTTAATACTATTTAATACTAGTTACCCTATATGGACAAAATAAATGGGACACACGTTACAGCTAGAGAACTTTTACATTTGAGGGTGTGTGGAAAAGTTTGTTTATTCTGCCAGGGCGTTGTAAGATCAGACACTGATTTTAAAAGGGAGATTCTTTTTCATGATCACCACACTAGTGCAAGCTAAGATTGAAGTAGTGACTTTGTGTGGGCCTTTATTGTGAGCCAATCAAATACTTTCGCAGCAAACCCAACCAATCAGTACATTATGGACTTTACTTTGTACAATAGGGCATAGTCACATAGCAACAAAAC
Source organism: Xyliphius kryptos (assembly GCA_025769995.1). Taxonomy (NCBI): domain Eukaryota; kingdom Metazoa; phylum Chordata; class Actinopteri; order Siluriformes; family Aspredinidae; genus Xyliphius; species Xyliphius kryptos. Next base: position 1,302 of record JAOUQT010328448.1, read on the forward strand.
GAACACTTAACCTAACTGAGTTCACAAGATTTCAATTATCCAATTGTCCAAAATGTGCCGTCATGTTTGGATTTTTTGCCCGTCAGCAAATGGACTGAATTAAACAACTGAATTTACTGATTACAAATTGTTTTTTTAAAACTGTCATAGTGTTGAACCATGCCAGATAATTGCCTTATAACTACTTAAATATGTAAATATTATTTGTATATATTACATTATTTAGCAGACGCTTTTATCCAAAGCGTCTTGAAATTATCCCAGTTTGGTTGGGATCAGAACAAAGGGTAAATACAGTACCTTGGAGCAATGAGAGTTAAGGGTTTTGCTTTAGAACCCACACTGGTAACTTCAGTGGACCTGGGATATGAACCCACAACCTTCTGATTGATAGTCCAAAACCCTAACCCCTGAGCTACCACTCAGTATTTGAACGAGGCCATGGCAAAATTTTAATTGCTGCTTTGTACGTTTTGTGCATCTTTCAGAAAGCAAAGACATGTGGACCGAGGCAATGAATCCCCACAAGAAAACATGCCCACAAAGCTCACAGGCATCTCCAACACACATCATGAATCCTAAATATCCTGGGTTGAGGCAGGGAAATTTTCCATGCCAGAATAAAATGAGGATTAAAGATGTTTTTGTCTTTTTTGTCTCCCTATTGTCTTTTATGCAACCTTCAATGCAGTAATTAGTAGTTTTTTTACAAAACAAACATGCAGACATTTTTTCCCTCAATTTACCTAGCAACCAACTTAACTAAAAACAATGCACATTTTTTTTTAACTCTAAAGGGTTTACAAACATTGAAGCACTATTGTGTTTTTAAGATATTCAATTGTACTGTATTTTAAGGCCCTGGTTTAATACTGAGTTCAAGTACTTGTTGCATGAACAACACTGAGGAAGCACAAGTTGTATTGTGTTATATCATTGTAGAGTAGTGTAAATTACAATTTTTTTATTCATAGATTATGGCATACTAATTTGAAATGACCTTACTTTGACACAATTGCTAAATTGCTTATACAGTGCCTTGCAAAAGTATTCGCCCCCTTGCACTTTTCAACCTTTTGCTACATTTCAGGATTCAAACATATAGATATGAAATTGTATTTTTTTTTTTTTTAAAAATCAACAACAAATGGGACACAATCGTGAAGTGTGGGGTGTGCAATATTATTCGGCCCCTTTACTTTCAGTGCAGCAAACTCACCCCAGAAGTTCAGTGAGGATCTCTGAATGTTGACCTAAATGACTGATGATGATAAATAGAATCCACCTGTGTGTAATCAAGTCTCCGTATAAATTCACCTGCTTTGTGATAGTCTCAGAGTACTGTTTAAAGCCCAGAGAGCATCAAGAAGACCAAGGAACACACATGGCAGGTTCGAGAAACTTATGTGGAGAAGTTTAAAGCCAGATTTGGATACAAAAAGATTTCCCAAGCTTTAAACATTAAAGGAGTACTGTGCAAGCGATCATATTGAAATGGAAGGAGTATCAGACTATTACAAATCTACCAAGACCCGGCCGTCACTCTTAACTTTTAGCTCAAACAATGCAAAACGTTATGTTTGGCGTAAAATAACACGTCATCCCCACTGTCAAACATGATGGCAGCATTATGGTTGGGGCCTGCTTTTTCTCATCAGGGAAAAGGAAGATGGTCAAAATAGATGGAAAGATAGATAGAGACAAATACAAGACCATTCTGGAAGAAAACCTGTTGGAGTCGGCAAAAGACTGGGACAGAGATTTATCTTTCAACAAGAGAATGATCCAAAACATAAAGAAAAATCTACAATGCAATGGTTCAGACCTGAATCCAATTAAGAATCTGTGGAAAGAGCTGAAAACTGCTGTTCACTGGGCTCAAGCTGTTGGAAGGAAGAATTTTTGTCTCCCAATGTGCAAAACTGAAATACCCCCAGCGACTTGCAGCTGTAATCGCAGCAAAAGGTGGTACTACGAATTATTAACGCAAGGGGGCCTAATACTATTACACGCCCCAATTTTTTCAGTTTATTATTTTTAAAAAAATACATATACAATATTTTTTTTACATTTCACGATTGGGTCCAATTTGTTGTTGATTCTTTACAAAAAATTACAATTTTATACCTTTATGTTTAAAGCCTGAAATGTGGTAAAAGGTTTAAAAGTTCAAGGGGGGGGGGTACTTTTGCAAGGCACTGAATGTGCTAAAATCATTAAGTTGTGGCACTGAATACACACTGAGTGATACTCTTGAAATCATTTATTGACAATATGCCACTCATTTTTTACTTACACATCCAACGAGGTGAACTACTGTTACATAGGCTACACAATTTATAATATACAAAGTAGACATATAAACCATAGAAAACATTGAAAAAAAATTAGTCTAACTCTAGATTTTAATTGTTTTTGCTCTCATTCATTGTGTTTGGTTTGGTTCATTTTTGTTCTCATTTTAGGTTCCTTGTGTTATTTGTCAGTATTTGATCTCCTGGGTTGACTCTTTTGGCTAACTTTTTTTTAATAGTGTTTTCCTTCAGTGGCATCTTTTGGTTGTTAGTATTGCTTTTTCATTTTGTATTTTTAATAATACTCATCATAGTATTGTTCCTGGTACCCCTGCCTCTAATTCCTGTTTATTTCTGCTCTGGCAGTCTTACACAGCAAGTAAGACCCACTGAGAATTGTTTTGCAAGCATCAAATCCCTTTATATTTACAAAAAATAATTAAATTGCTCTGTTAAACAGCCAGAAAGCTCATTTTCACTGTTTACATAAAAGGTGAAAAGAATTAACAGGTTCGCAATATCATTTCACTTCATCACATTTTAAATAAGTTTTAATTTCTCATTAAATACTAAAATAATACTAGACAAATAATTATCTATTCAAACTTTTAGTTTAAAACAGGTTTACAACAAAGTCACTTAAATACTACACCAATCATCCTGCAACAATATGTTAGCCACTGTAATTAATAGGGGATAAATTAAATAAGTAAAATATTTACGTGACAGGGCGGTATGGTGGCTTAGTGGTTAGCATGTTTGCCTTTCAGCACTGGGGATTTCAGGTTTGAATTCAGATCTGGGTGTTTTTTGTAGTTCTCCTTATGTCCATGTGGGTTTCCTCTGAGTTCTCCAGTTTTCTCCCACGATCCAAAAACATGGATTTAAGGTAAATTGAGTGCTCTAAATTGCCCCATATAGTGTGCGTTTGTGGGTGTGTAGCTGTGTGAGTGTGTATCTTTCCAGTGCCCAGTATTGCCCCTCCCCCAGTATAGGTTTAAGCAGAAGACAATGAATGAATACATTAATTTACGTGGCATCAAGGCAAAAAGACAAAGGAAAATCTATGTCCTTCTTTAAGTGTAAAGGCAAAATTTAAGTAGTCTAGTTTTCAAACACTTTAACGTATGTATATTGCATTCACTATAACGTTACAGACTTTTTTTATACTTATGTTAGAGCTTTTCATAGCGCTTATAGGCAAAAAGGCAGTTAAACGCCCTCTATAGTTCGATTTACATAGCAATGTAGAAACACATACAAACACATTCATGCACAAATTCACATATTTACATACCATATTTTTAATTGTGGGAGGAAACGGAAGCTAAAGGTAACCAAAAAAACTATTTAAAAAACGTGAGAACATACAAACTTTTTAATAAGGCCCTTATATACCTTACCGGAGATTTAAGCCTATAGGACTAAAAGGCTTTAATTATTGCTGTATTTTTGTAATAATCACACAAGAATTTTATTTCCCATAGTGGCATTAATGACTCATTACAGATTATTTTCATACCTCATCTTTACTGTTTAATTGTACTTAAGTAAAACACATTTTAAAAGTAATTCATTCTAAATGTTAACATAAAATACATTTTTGTTTTACACCATGCATCTGTATAATATTATATACTATTTCTATAAAGTCATTTTTATACATGTATAATCTATTGTTTATATATCTATATTATGTACACTAGAGTTATTACTGCACTAAACTTATTTTGCATTTATTTGTATGCAGTCAGTGCATGTAAATGCTAAAAGTACAGACTTTTACTGCAATTTGCACTTCTGACCTTATTTTATACATACTTTTGCACAACTGGACTTGATTGGCTGTTTACACAATACACATTGTCAGTTGCTCAAATTTATATTCTTTTGTTGTATGTATTCTACATTTTGAGCTTACTTTTTTATATTTAGTTTTTATATTTAAATTTTAAGTTGTAAAATTAAAGTGAGTGGGTGGATTGGTGTCTGTCTGTCTATCTATCATGCAGACTAATAGCACGTTTTTATTGTTAGGTATAGACTTTAAGGACTTCAAGAATAAATAAATCCCAACTTAAATATACGATTGACGATGATAAATGAAGACAACATACATTTGCATTTTAATTGGACATTTTTATTGAATCAGAGGCCAACAGCTCAGGACAGAGGAACAAACACTGAGCCCAAAAATAGGAATCTTGACCAATTATTTCCTGAACCCGAGCCATGAAGGATAGTGGCTGCATGGCTCAGGTTCAGTAAAACTTCAGTAAAACTAAAATAAAACATACCTGAACACGACACATTGACATTAATCACAAAAACAGGTGAACCCGCTCTCCACAGCACAAGGCAAAAAAAAACAAACCTTACGGTTAAATTCATCAGCGATACTACAAAAAGTCTAATAAAGTCTAATAAAATGTACAATGTCTTAACAGTAATAGCGGTAAACTCGTAAAAGCAAAACTATGAGAGTGAAATCACTCATAAACACTCGGAACCAACTCATAATAATGCACAAAATCAACATTAGGCTTTAGGGGCGTTTATACGAACGTAGTGTATTGTGACGGCGATTGGTTATGGACGGTAGGACTCCGCCCACCTGCTGGTGAAGGATGCTGGGAGACCCCAGCATCAACAGTTTGCGTTCTAATTATGTTCTTAATTGTGTATGGAAATGCATTTTAAGGCATGCCATTTATTTAATAAGTCTTGAAAATGCTATGTGTACATTTTGGGGAAACAATGTAACGACAGGTTATGTTCACCATAATTGGGTTTGCTAAACAGAATGATTGGGTGTGTGCCAGAAACACCAAAGAGACAATCCGAAACAGCCAAGGAAACACAAAATCCAGGCTAGATCACAAGACTTGGTTATCCATATGTTCACTTCCTGAAGACAGTCACGTCTTTGTCATGAAGCTATAGAGTGCACCAACGCCGATGAGGATATGCGACTGTTCGGCAAGTAAGCAGCACACGTATACCTTGCATTGCATGGATCTGCCTGGTACGGCGTCAAATTAAAGGTTGGACGCAAGACGGCACGTAAAGGGAGAGAGGTTGGCCGTCCTAGCAGCTGTGGGTCGATAAGCGGGTCCTGAAAGGCGGGTGACTTTCCCGAGACGACAATTCGCGCTGTACATGTGCATTGACTCGCTCAGACCTCGATCCACAGACCCAAGTTCAACTAACTGAACTGGCTGATCTGATAGACGTCGTGTTGGAGCAACAGACTCCACGATTAAGGAAGAGAGAGTCGGACCAGCCCTTGAGGAGCGGGTTTAGCCCCCACAAGACCAGGTGCATCCTCAACTTACTTGCGACGACTGGGAGCTGAAGGTCAGTTTGACTTTTACATCCTGTGGGACTGTTAAGGGCTTAACGAATATGGGGTCAGTGTTCTCTGTACTCCGCTACAAAACATTTAGAAAGCTTAAGATCGGAGTTCGGCGTGACAAACAGACTAGTCTACGCACATGATCAGATACCTAACATAGATTTCGAGCAGGGGCCTTTTGTGCACAACTTCTAATGCATCCTGGATTTAGACTTCCTGAGGCGCGCGGGTGCGGTTATAGTTAAAATTAAAAACATGGTTCATGCTGGTATTATAGAGTGTTCCAATAGTTCCAGGTCATCTCCGGTGGTCTTAGCGAGAGAAAAAAATACTGGAATTGGTGGTTTTGTGTTGATTACAGACGGCTTAACATGGTCATAAAATTATACGCTTACAATTACCTAGAATAGATGAGTTATTTGATAAACCAGCGGGGTCAATCTTGTTTCTTTTTAACCTCACTGGACCTTCATAGCAGCTACTGGCAGGTGCTGTTATTGGTCGCAGCTAATAAATGCTCCTCTTATGCTGTGGGCAGGAAACTGGCAATTCATGGTGTTGCCTTTTGGTTTATGCAACACATCAGCCTCATTTGAGAGAATGATGGGACGGATGTTGAAAGAAATCCCTATCTCTAAATGGTTGGTTTACCTGGATGATATGCTGGTCCATGCTGCTCTAGCCAACCTGGAACTGGTGCTCAGCACTATTAAGCAAGCAAACCTGCAGTTGAACCCCAAAAATAAAATTTGTCGCAGCATCACCTAAGTTTCCTAGGCCACGTCATTAGCAGTGAGGGTGACAAAGAGGGTGTTGGTACCGACCAAGCTAAAACAGGCTGTTGGGTCGTGGCAGTGGCCCACCAGCACGAAGCAGTTTAGAAATTTCCTGTGGCAGGCCTCCTATTACAGAAGATTTGTGAAGATTTTTGCAGAGGCCACAGCTCCACTCCACAAACTCACCGCAAAGTGTGAAAAGTTTGAAATGATCTGATTCCTGCATGGTGGCTCTCGGTAATCTTAAATGTAGATTGCAGCACACGGCTGGGAAGGGTCCATGGCAACGGGAAAGCACTGTGTACTGCTCGAAAGCCTTGCAATGCACAGCTGAATACAAGTGATGTGCTCTTATTGCCGATTCCTGTGGCTGTTCTCTTAAACAGGTGGGTAACATACGTACTGGTTGCTATGGACCATTTTACTAAGTGACCGTAGGATTATGTGATACCCGATCAAACCGTGTCCACTACAGCGCACGTGCTGGTGGATTAATTTTTTTGTCGGTTTGGGGTCCCGGAGAGCCTCCATAGCGACCATGGTCGTAACTTTGAGGCTGAGCCGATGTCAGAGGTCTGTCGGCTCCTGGGAATTAGAAAAACCAGGATGCACCTTTACACCCGCAGAGGGACGGCCTAGTCGATCGGGGAATATGTGACGGCAATAGGTTATGGATGGTTGGACTCTGCCCACCTGCTGGTAAAGGAGTCTAGGAGACCCCCAGCATCAACAGCGTTCTAATTATGTTCTTAATTGTGTATGGAAATGCTTTTTGAGTCATGCAATTTTTTTATTAAGTCTTGGGAATGCTTTGAGCACATTTTGAGGAATAATAGTATGACAGGTTATGTTCACCTTAATAGGGTTTGTAGAGCTAAACTTATCTGAATTGTTAATAAAGAGCTGTATTTCCAAAATGAGCTTTTGTGAAGACTCTACTTCCTCTACTTGGTGCTACAGTATTTTATTCTTCATAAAATAAAATAAAAATGAAATACTTTTGCCACAATAGCACTACCTATTGAAGTAATTTTATATAATAATACCAAAAATATATTATAATAATATAAAAATAATAAACGTCAATAAAATGGTGAATTGATTATTTAATTTCTATATACAACACTAGATGGCAGCACAGGAACGCTTTTACGTTACTTACACGTACAGTCCACTGTCAGATACAAAGATCAAAACGCTGTTTAATATCGCTTAGAAAAATTTAATTCTAGTTCATTTTAAAACATTAGAATAAGAAACAATGATAATCAACAGTATAACGTAAATAATAATCAGTTATTAAAAGTTGCTTTGTTAAATAGTATTTATTTCGCAACGACTGTAATATAAGGACCCTAAAACAACTTTGCCTTATTGAATAATACAATCAACTTAATACTTGAAACACTTACGACGTGCATGTATTGATCAAGAAGTTTCCAAACAAAAATAGGTCTATCAGATGGAAAATGGACATGTGGTTATACAGTTTTGTGTGAATTATAGTCACTTCTAGTATTAACTATTATTTAACTAATCTTGCATATAATGTGTTGCCGCTAAGACAATCAAAACCATTTTTTTTATTTTAACCTGGTAACCTCTGGTGTGCTATGGTTCTCAATAAGCGCAGTATACCCAAGAGCTGTTGGGTAAGATAATTAAACCGTATAAAGAAATTGATCCTTTGATGAATTTCCCAAATCTTAGAAGGCAAAGATGAGAAACATTTAAACTTTAATTAAAGTAATTTTATACTGTGATCAATTTCCTTAATAAGTTCTTATTTTTAACAAAACGTGTTCCAATTACTGGCACCCCAGCATTTAATATACTATCCCAACTTCACTTGCCAATAAAATATTACTTAATATTCTCTTAAATCATCTTATGATTGATTAAGCAGGAAACCTATCCTGTTTAAAGAATCTCTTGAGATTGATTAGGATCCAAAAAACCCTTCTTGTGCATAGCACTTTAGCTAACCCCACATGTTTTAATGAGAGGTTTAGATCAGATCCATATATATATATATATACATATATATATATATATATATGGAACATATATGTTATGCAAAATCTTGGCTTCTACCAGTTTTCTTGTGGAATCCTCAATTCATTATTTTCTTAATTCAGACTACATATTAGAGGAAAACTACTACTTCAGGTAAAAGATACCGGAGAATTTTTTAACAGATTTGACACTGCCTCCAGAGACAGATTTAAACTAAGTAATGAGTGCACAGTGAGTTACAATGTTTAAAATCCTTTTCTTTAGCTTCCTAAAATAACAGTTTGCAGCCAATATTTCACGTTGTCTCTGTGCAATAAAAATAATAGAAACAGTAAATAAAAACTCAGTAGGCTCATTCTGAACTTTTTAAAATGATATTTACACATCTTTGTCTAATATTTACATTTTCGCAGACTAATACTGTCCAGGTCACATCAGTACATTGCCGGTACTAATTTGCAATGTTATTGTTTGGTATTAGTTCAGCTGTAATAAAAATGACATACAATTTAAATGCAAATATATTTCTACAATATTCTGTATTACAGTTTGGTGAAATAATGGTTATGTTTCTGCATGTGTACTACAGTACAGTATAAACATGCTAAGGGGAGTTCTGTATTAATTTTCCTGTTTTAAGGCCACATTAGATAATTGGTAAAGCCACTAAAAACATTCACTTCACAATTGAGATAATCTTGTTGTCCAAAAAAAAAAAAAACAAACACAGTGACAAAACGTTATTAAAAAAAATCCCGATGTACTATTTTGTTTTTAAGTGCTAAAATTAAAACTCATGCATAATTATTTTTTACTAAGAGAGTTTGTCGGAAAAAAGTTTAGTAACACATTCTATGAATCTGGGATTCATAATGCATTATATCTGCATTTATTAGGCTTTATAAAGTATTCATACTGCTTTATAACATTTGTCATAAGCCTTTGTTAATGTACATTAATGTTCATAATCATAGTTATAAATTGTTATAACAATTAGACATAATGCATTATAATATGAACTTAAACTGAATTTGAATATTTGGATGTTTAAGTTAATGAATAGTGAAAATATATAATTTTTTATAATGCATTTATAAAACCTTATGGCATGTTCTAACACTTTGAGTGTGGTTATGGGCATTAACAAAGGTTTACAGCAAGCATTATAAAGCATTATGAATGCTTTATAAATGTGTGAATAATGCATTATGAATATCAGATTTATATGTTGTTACCAAAACTTGTATTAAGGAGTCATTTAGAAAGTTTGTTAATAAAATAGAAATGAATCATTACAATGTAGTGATAATTTTTTACCTATAAGGGAAACAATATAGTGTATTTTCTTTATTGTTTTATTAAAGGCAACATCATGGTGAAATTTGAGTTGTACTACAAATGCAGTGTGATTCATCATTACATCACTGTATTACAAATCACGAGTCTTGTTTTAACCTCATAGTCAGCTGTACACAGCATCTGTTGACAAGCAAAGGTTATAAAAACAAAAAAATACTTATGTGAAGTGATATATTGCAACATTTAATGTTTATTTACAAATACAGCCCTAATGCTTTGGAATGTGACAAGGGGGCTGAGAGTTGTCATGTTACCTTGAAGTCCTACTGTATCGTACAGCGGGTAGGGCAAACAGATAATTTCCATTCAATTACAATTACTTTGAATAAAAACTTGAAAAAGCTATACAAGTGCTGTAATCATGAAACCTAAGTATTCACAAGTATTTAATTCCAGTACCCAGCATATTTTACCATGTGTATGAAATATCACAATTACGTGAAGAACATCTTAGGCTTAATAATAAACCATTAGTTTAATATTTGGATAATTATTGCTTTATTTATATTTAAAAAAATCTAAAATATTAAATTTAGATATTATATTAGATAAAATTAGATAGATCTTATTTATTCATCATGCAATAAAAATAGTTTATATTACATAGCGGTAAGTAACTAAAATTCTAGGATCAGAAGTTATTTAAAAGATAAATGTTTGTAAAACTGCAGCATGACAAGATCAAAAGAGAATTTTTAGTTTCGTACTTCACCCATCCAGAGTCTATAGATTGATTATGAATAAAGGAATTACAGAACATCAGGCGTTACTGTTCAAGTCTGTGACACCTGGAAAGTCTACCAACAACTTCTATAGGCCACAAAGTGATGTCCTCCAAAACCAGGAACAAAAAATCAAAGTCTGTCAACTTTGACAAAAAATATGCTTCACATTATGTTTTAATCTTTAAGCCTAGTAATTTTTGGTCAGTGCCTTTTTGTTATATTATATTAATATTACATATTCTTCTACCAGGACTAGCTTTCCTGAACACTGCTGGTTATTTAATGGGTATTTAATGTGATTAATTGGGTTAATTAAAAATGAAAATGAATGACTAATCCTGATGGCTAGGCCTTACCAGGCTCAGATTGTCAACAGAAGGGAAAGTTTGGAACCACAGGCTGCTTATGCCATTTTTAACCTTAATATTTGGAGGAAGTAAGTACACACAAGCCAATGGGGAAAATTCAAGCAAGTAAATGTATGTCTAAAATTGATTTTCTTTTTTAGCCATTCTTAGCTCTGAGCTATGAAACCTAATTAGAACAGACTGGTGGGCATTGATAAATATGTTTCTGGAGAAATAATTTTTATTTATCAAGCCCTAATCGGTTTATATGCTGAATTTGATTAACAGTACTCATACAAGCGAGGCCTTTCTATAATTCAGACAGGAGGCCTTTGTCATGCACACATTAAATCAATAGATCTCTGAGTAAGGCACAATCATGTAACTAATGAATAATGAAAACACTACTGCTATAAAAAAAAAAGTTTTACATTTTGAAAGAAAGATTTTTACCAATGGTAATACATGCACAAGGACAGTTATTTACATTGCTTGTAATCCAATAAGTGACTTTTAATATAATTATTATACTTGGTTTATTTATTTTTACTTCATTTAGTAAAACTAGAAATAATCATATATGCTATTTATACCTGGCTTATCGACATGAAGAGTTATACAATGCAAATTATACAATTTTCGTGAAAAAAAATCTCCATTATATGATTAGTTGATACGAAGTAGGGATGAGCCGGATACTTGTTTCATACGAGTATTTGGTATAGATACAGCATTTTTTTCGAGTACGAGCAAGAAACGAGTAAAACTTATACAATATTCGTGCTCGTGCTAAAAGAAAATCCTCATTGGGTGACTGACTGTTTTTATGATCTGTGATTGGCCAGTCACACAGAGCGCCCGCCCCTCCGGCTCTGCACTCAGCCGGATCTGTGCCCCCTCCGCGCGCACACACACACACAGACAGTGACTGTTGTCACGTTGCTCTCTAATCAGTACTCCTTAGGTTTTTCAGCTCGCCTGTTTTGGTTTGTATGAAAGTTACCTGGTGAACTTTTTGCATAACATACGTGGTGCATTTGACAAGACAGAACTGAAATCGGCTCGTGTTGCATTGGTCACTTCCTCAACTCCAGATGGGATTTTTTCCTTTATTCTGCTTTCTCTAAGTTTGGCTGGTGGCGAAAGTAAGTTGGAACACTGCTTACTTTTGTGATCAAAAATATTGAATTGAATCTCAAATTTATAATTCATAATACATACAGCAACTTCTAATCACTCCATATCAATTAAATAAATATGGCTTCATGTTCAACAATAACTTTCAGGTTATACCACGCCCACGTCTGGATTAGGTCCCACCCATTCTGAGTACAGATATGGATACAGATAATTTAGATCAGCGGTTCTCAACCTGTGGGTCGCGACCCCGGCTGGGGTCGAATGACCAAAACACAGGGGTCGCCTAAAGC
>JAOUQT010328467.1:0-13601 GCA_025769995.1 Xyliphius kryptos
GAAAAAAAAAAAAAAACACACAAAAAAAAAACATGGAAGTAATAAGGTGGAGCTCAGAAAATCTCTTCAGTGAGCAGTTCCTTAAAGAAGTTCCCACGTGTGATAAAATACATTTGAAATGTATATAATGAGCCAACTTCTTGTCATTAGGAGATTCGTACCACAACATCTTAAGAGGACAAGGGAATCCAAAAAAATAAATACTTCGAATTTTAGCGTAATTATCATATATTTAGCTTAGAACTCATAGAATTAGTGGCGGAGATGGACAGACTTATTTAGGGCAACCAGCAGCTGTGACATATTTCACAAATTCGGCACCAACAACTAAAAATAAAAATAAAAAAAATAAAAAATTTAAATCAAATGGAAAAAATAAATAAAAAGAAAAATAATTTAAAAAAAAAGAAAAAATACAACAATACAAGATTAAGCAACGAACCAGTCAGTGTAACCAGTTCAGTCGGAATTAATCCCGGTCAATAACTTTCATGCCTATAAAACATCTAATTGTGCAGAAATGCAGTATGGACTCGCAGATATGTTCTCATATGGATACTATACCCAAATGCATAAAATGTATTCGTTTGTTCAGATACTCGGCTACGTGTGAACTAGGTCTGACCGCTGGAAAAACATACATTTTTTTTTCATTTTCGTTCGTTATAGTAAAAACAACCTCACGAGGCAGCTGTGTCATGCTTGGGGGGCCACATCTGGCCCTTGGGACACCTATTGCCGAGCTATGCTTTAAAGACTCGGATGGTCCGCCGCTGGCTAAACCGCCTTGTATAAAGCAAGTATATACTGTATATGTATCCAGTCAGTGTGACTACTCTACTCACACACACACACCAATCCAGGAGTTCCAATAATTCCGTGTAAATTGGTCAGCACAGGTTCTTCTTTTGATTGAGGACGAAAGAAAGAGGGAGGAAGCTGGATCCACTCCACTGATCCCTTTTCATCCCGAAAGTAAATGTGAGGCTGCGCTCCATCGGCGCTGGTTCCGCATCAGCGGTCACGCAGGTGATGATCAACGAACGTTCTCTGGAACTCTCCACAGAGCAAATTATAAACAAGCCATTCCATTAAGATCCCCAAAGCCGGCAATCACAAACAAAAGAATGCCCATAGGGGTCAAAGACTGTTTACAGCTCCCGTCATACAGGATTTGCAGCCCAAGAATATTCAGGACATTTTCTGGGTCAGAGGTTTGAATAAAACCAGAAACCACTGATGAGGCCATCTACAAGAGCTTTAGATATTTCTGAGGGAACGACTCTGAGGCTCATGCATGAATAACATGAATATAAATCCACACTTGTGAGTGAATACATCACCAGGGACAATGTGCTGGTCCTTACGATGAGGGAAGTCAACTGGACATCTAGTACCAGTCGATTCAGAAGTGTTGGTCAGATACCCTCCAGTTTTGGAGATGTGTTGCTGCCAACATTCTCAAATTACAATCTGCTTGCGAACTACGGTACATACGGTGAACATCCCCTTTACTCTGTTCCAATGGTCAGGACCCTAATAGTAGCACCACAGAGCAGGTATTATTCCAATCCCAGCAGTGTCACTGAGGTTTATATGAAACTACAGAAGCACTGCGGCACTAAAACCTCCTCACTACAATTGTCACTGCAAAACTGACAATCAATGGTTCTGTTATGAACAGAGAAGGACTAACTGTGATAAACAGGGAACGAACAAAAACAAATTATATCATGTTGATATTGTTAGCAATCCAGTGCAATCCACTGGGGGAAAAAAAACACTATTAATCTGCTGTTTTGCACTGAATGCTGTCAGCCAGGTGGGAGGAGTCTGGACAGTAGTTGCTGATGCCAAGCAGGCGTCTATATGATCCTCGGTAAGGGTGGACCGATATCTGGACTAAAGCTGATTCACATAAGTAGGTTGCTCCAAAAAATGTGGCCAAAAATTCTTCAGCCAGCGTGTTCCAAAACTGTCCAGCAGAGGCCCTCGACTTCATTTGAATACTCTGCTCAAAAAAAAAAGGGAACACTTAACAACACAATGTAACTCCAAGTAAACCACACTTCTGTGAAACCAACCTGTCCAGTTAGTGCTCAACAATGATTGTGAATCACTTTCACTTGCTGTTGTGCGAATGGAACAGACAACAGGTAGAAATTAGAAACACTTAGCAAGACCCCCCTATAAAGGAGTGCTTCTGCAGGTGGTGACCACACCCCTTTTCTCTGTTCTCATCCTTTCTGCCCGATGTTTTGGTCACTTTTGCATTTGGTCAGTTCTCTCAGCATAAAGGTAGCATGAGGCGGTGTCTACAACTGAGGTGTTTGAATGAAACTACAGCAGCACTGCTGCACCCCCTCACCGCATCAGTGTCCCTGCAGAAGTGACAATCCACCACCTAAACGATGCCTGTTCTGTGATGCTCCTAGCCAACAGAGAACAGAACCAACAGGGAACTCACAAAAACAAGAACACAGATGCACTACAGTATGTAAGTGTAAAACTACAAAGTGGTGAGTGGAGGAAATAGACAATGGAGCAAGAAGGGGGTGTGTCCTATCTGGTACTGAACACAAAGTGGGTGATGTTGCTGGTGAGTATGCAAAGCTAACAGCTTCCCTCTTCCGAAAATACAAAAGACAATTTCTAAGCCCTAACAATCTTACACATCACTTGTGTGGCTTGTAGTTAAGGAACTAGCCTTCCAATCTGAAGGGAGCCGGTTCGATTCCTAGTCCCACCCAGTACTATGGCTGAAGTGCCCTCGAGCAAGGCACCTAACCCAAATTGGTCACCGTATACAAAGCTGCCCACCACGTGTGCTCACTTCACCAGTGTGTATTTGTGTGTCTGACAGCACGGATGTGTCAAATGGGGAGGACAAATTCCTCTGTGTGTACGTACAGTAGGCAAAATAGATCACTATCACACTTTAGATGTGGGTCAAAAAACGTGGATGGAGGTGACCAAAAGAAAAAAAAAAGTAAATTTTTTGTTATTAACCCAATTTCTATTTCTTTGCACTCTTATTTGTTAAATTTTGTTTATTTAATCTACTATAAGGGTCATGCGGTGATTAAAGTTTCGGGTGCTGGGCAACATTAAGTTTGCTTGAATTTTCTAAATGGAATTTGTATATAAAGCGACTTCAGAATGTTTTTTGCTCCAGTAGATACATAATTTACTAACATCGAGAACGGCGTTGACACTTGAATCGAACACGGGGACGCAGGCATATTTTTATGGATTGAGGATTTATTGAGGACTTTTGTTCCTGACCAGCTGTAATTAGAAAGATGTGCAAGTATGTTCTGTGTCACAGTGATAAATGATTACATTGTCTGAATTTGGAACAGGGCTATTAGACTGGAAAAGGTTTCACATGTATAATTTTTCATTTTCCACTGCTTTATATTTAAATAATGACCTTCTGATACTGGAAAGTCTTTCTCTGTGACGCGGGTGATGAAAATGCTGTTTCATGTCTGTGCGAAAGGCAAATAAAGGGCAGAAAAAGAGAATGAGAAAAAGGGAAGTCAAAAAGTAATGTCTCCAGGGCCTCGTGTTCTGAGCGGAGTCTAGTGACCGCGACTGGTTGCAGGGTTGGCGGTTTGTTATTGCTCTTCACGTGTCGAGGGTGATCTAAGAATTTCAAAGCTATCCACCCAGCTGCCAGAACATCCTTAACTATCTCACAGGAGCGATCGTGATGGAAGTCTGACAGATTCAAAGAGCCCTCAGAGTTCACACACTGTCACAGCAGGATGGCAGCCTGATCCTCTGATCTAGCGGATAGAGAAGCGAGTGGAGAACATGACAACCGATCTGGGTGAAACTTAAAAACTGAACAGACAGAGTACAATTTCATTCGAAGCTGCTGTTTCAGGATTTTCGGTTTATGCGAGGTGGATCGAATATCTCACAGACTTGTGCACCTGTCATTTACAAGATTTTTTCCATCTAATCAGGACGTACGTGCTTCTAGCTACACAACTCGTTTCATTACCTTCCCCTTAATTCAGTTTAAGTATGGGCTATAATCCTATAAATTGGGTCCCTATGTAGGTGGCAAGGGGGCTTATTGGTTAGCACGTTCGTCTTTCAGCGCTGGGGATCCAGGTACGAACCCAGATCTGGGTGGAGTTTCAATGTTTTTCCCATGTCTGCGTACTCTAGGTTTCCTCCGGATTCTCCGGTTTTCTCCCACAGTCCAAAAACATGCACTCTAGGTAAATTGAAAGCTCTACAGTGCCCCATATAGTCTGTGTGTCTGTGTGAGTGCCCAGCGATAAATTGGTGCCCTGTACTAGATGTATCTGCCCAGCACCTGGAATTATTTCCCCGTTTGGACGATCCTAGGATTAAGCGGAAGATGAATAAATGGTTTCCGATGCCGAAAATGGTTTTCGGGCACTGGGCAACTACACCGAGGAAAGGGCAACAATCTATCACACTTACTTACTTAGGGGCAATTTAGAGCATCCAATTTACATTGAATCCATGTTTTTGGACTGTGGGGGACTGTGGGAGAAAATCGAACCCAAAGAAGACCATGGGGAGAAGATGGAAACTCCACACAGATGGGAATTCCAACCAATTTCAGGAAGCCTTCTGACCGAGTTATCTTCAGTATCTGCATCCACCACCTGATCTGAAGAGAACCTGACCATTAAAAACAGTGTTAAGAGGTCTAGAAAAGTATGTAGAGAAACAGTATGAATACAGTCTGTAATTGTAAAACTACAAAGTCCATCTAATAGGGGTGTTCCGGTACACGGTATTAATTTTGCTTTTGCACAGAAAATAGAACGGTACAGAATTTGTGAAGACCAAAAAAAACAAGGTGGCCCTACAGTAAAGAAGCAAGCTCTACCAGGTTGTGAGTTGCACCTTAGCTGTAAACACCTTAAGTATGCCATGCTGAGCATTAATGAGTTTAGAGGTGATTTGGACCGAGTGGAAATTATATTCACTGCTTCACTCAAATCAACTGTGTGGAGGGATTTCGGGTGCCTGTGATTTACAGCAGCACCGCGGATTGAATGGTTTGTCTGCACTGTGCGGCACTTGTGAGGTATTTCCATTAACAATTAATCACCACTACTTTTTACACTAATTCGATTGAATCTGTTTTTTTTTTTGTTTTTTTTTAGTTAACGTGCGCTCCTAATCCTCCGCTTCCTAAATGTGAAATCAGAAACCCATCCATTACTGAAGTGATGGGCATGTACAGTAACCCCTCACATAATCGCTGGATTGCGTTCCAGAGACCCTGCGAATTAGCAGTCTGATATTTATTTAAATGTTTAAGGCTTTATATATACGACACGAGTGTGTCGTTTAAACACTTTATATGCATTTGATAAGTCTGGCTTATTTTATCTTCAGCCAGCAAAAGAGAACTCTCAAACTCGGCTTAGTGTGTTTTCCACGCTTGATATTCAAAGCATCCCAAAATTTAGATCATAAACGGTTGTTCTGTTAAAACTGGAATGAAGACCCTGTAGTGACAAAATATGCTTAGCCAGGGTGTTTTTTACAGTGTGCCCAGATTGTGCCGTAACATAATATGGGGGTGTGGATTTTTTTTGTCTTCCTGCTTACCCATCTTCACCCGTGGCTTCTTATCGGTCTTTCCTACTGTGATGTGGCGGCGCGGCTAATAGCTCCAGCGGCTCGCTCTCACTCCTTCTATGGAGAGAAGGTAACATAACTTGATTCCCTATATGTCATAAGATGTGCTGTGGAATTGACAATAAAGTATCCTTGTATCCTTGTAACATAAAGAGTCAAAACAATACTTGCAAAACAATACTTATAATTAAGATTCTTTTGTGCGTACAGCACGAAAAGAAGCAAGAGAAGAGCTGGGCATGTGCACAGGTATTTACTGGCCCTTACACAATATAGCAAAAAACTAATATACAATTAAATATTAACAAAAACAAACCTGCGATATGGTAAAGCCACAAGAATTGATCTGCAATATGCTTCATATGATGTAGCGGAGGACACAGGTTTCAAGCCCTTATTAAAAGTGCTAGACAAAAAAAAGATCTGACACTCTAAACACCCCCCTCCCAAACCATGAGGTCCAAACCACGGGGTCCAGCCACAGTGTGAACAGATCTGTGACTTTTGTGTACCGCTATACGCCTAACATATATATCGTAGGTTGAGCCGAGTGTAGAAACAAGGAGGTGTACCTAATAATGTGGCCATTGACTATGTTTAATGATGTGTGTAGTTATCTGATGATACTCTACTATACCTGCTTATTAAATTGGTTTTATGTACATTCATTTATTCGTTCTCTTCTGCTTAATCCTCTATGAGCAAAGAATCCAGGAAAGAACGTTTCGGGCACTGAGCAAATACACCCAGGACAGGATGCCAATCCATCGCTGGGCAGTTATGTTATGTCATGTACAGAGATGTACAAAATTATACAGACAATAAGAGGATCATGGCATTTCTTACCTTTTTATCGTGTCGACAGTAAAGTTTAGTGGTGGAGGAACGTTGACATGTTCCAGCTGACATCACGTTGCTGGTCGTCTGCAGATCCGATCGGAAGTCTGATGGAAAGCTGAAGAAAAAGTGTAAAGAGTTTTGCAGACGCACACATGCTTTACAGTATTGGAGGTCATGATAATGATGATGTCCATAATTACATTTCAGCCCAGAAACCAGACTTTGGTCTCTATAGTAATAATGGTTCAGATAATTGTTTAGAAAAAAACCACTTCGATTTATAATACTTAATACAAAATCATTAGCTACATTTGCCTTCTGGTTAAACTCATTCAAATTGTATTTTGTTAATGTGATATAAGTGAAACACGGCAACCTGTTCCAGAACAATCAGAGTAGAGTGAAGGGTTCAGCACTGGTTTGTGTGTTTGCTGATGTGAAATAAGGTAAATATATACTGAATATTTATAGCGAAATACCTGTGCTGTGCTACGGTGGAGAAGGTAAAAGTTGAAATGCAATTGTTTTTGAATGAGTGATGACTTTGGAGGTTATATATTTCAAATTAAGGTATTGTTATAGAGCAAGGGCTATTCAAAACCTGAAATGGATATGTGGAATGAATATAGTGTCAGTTGTGATTACAGTGTCCATGCGGTTGCTTTGTTACGTGAATTCATCAGTAGGTTTTCCAAGAACACAAAAAGGAATGGCTTAGCCAAGTTTCAGCTTTGTAGGTCCTCCGAAGACCCCAATCCTTCAGAAGTTTTGCATTCGATGGCGATAGTCAATGAACAACCGAACGTAGGAAAGCGAGAACTTGTTAGTTTTTCTAAGGACATGGTAGGTAATCACAATGCCAACTTTCAGCCTCGTAGATACTCAGGAAGACCACTCTGGAGGGGTCTTGCTTTCGATGGCAATTTTGAACAAACCATGGAATTAAAAAAAAGTGAGAAGCAGATAATGTTTTCAAGGACATGATGGGGAATCACAAAGCCAAGTTTCTGCTTTGTAGGTACTCACAAAAATCCCAATCCAACCGAGGTGTTGCGTTTGATGGCGATAGCAAACGAACAATCGAACGAAGGAAAGTGTGAACCCATTTTTCCAAGGACATGATGAGGAATCCCGATACCAACTTTCAGCCTTGTAGGTACATTTATAGATAGAGATTTATAGCAAATTACCTACATACTATTACTAATGATTTGAATAATTAAATTAAATTAAAAGACAAATAATGCCCAGCGATAGGTTGGCGCCTTGTCCTGGGTGTATCGGCCCAGCGCCCAAGACCTTCTCCCCTGGATGTGCATGGGGAACCCACCGCGACCCTCATAGAAAATTAAGGTAGGATTAAGAGGGGCATGGTCGCTTAGCGGTTAGGGTGTTGGACTGTCGATCTGAAGGTTGTGGGTTCAAATCCCAGGGCCACTGAAATTACCAATGTGGGTCCTTGAGCAAGGCCCTTAACCCCTCATTGCTCCAGAGTGCTGTATCCACCCTGTGTTCTAACCCCAGCCATCAAGTTGGGATACCTGTAAGTCGCTTTGGATAAAAGCGTCTGCAAAAATGACCAAAATTACCAAATATTAAGTGGCAGATAATGAATAATGAATAAAAGACAAATAATTTCCCCTCTCTAGGTGAGAAAGTATAGGGCGCTGAGCAGAAATACCCAAAACAGAATGTCAATCCGTCAATGGGCTCACACACACTATAAAGGGGAAATTTATAGCAACCAATTTCCCTTTAATTCATGTTTTTAGATTGTGGGAGGAAACCAGAGAACTCTGAGGAAACATGGAAACTCCACCCAGGTTGGGATTCGAACCTAGAGCCCCAGCGCTGAGAGCTGGACGTGCTAACCACTATGCCACCATTAAAAATACCAACAAGCCACAAACTGCATGCACTTTTTTAACAAACACCCAAAACACAATTCTTAGTTTTATTCATAGTGAGTCAGAACAATAAATGTAAAATGATTCTTCTGTTCCTTGCAGTGGTTCTGTAATTAAATTAAAATCCCCCCGTCCCTCTAATTCAGGTGTTCTTGAGACAAAATTACAAAGTAAATGCATGTTCCTAATAAATCAAGTGCATGAAGTACATTTGGATCTTGATTTTAGCGTTTCTTCCACTCAGCCATGCTGGTGACTAATGAAAGCGACACACGTGAATAAAGGTTCTCGTGGATTAGTTCTGTAACAGATGCTTTTAAAACCCTTATGTGCACAGCGAATGCAGCGCTGATGGTCATTTACCAAATTTTTCTCTAAACGAGGCGGATAGCCTCGGCTGCACAAAGTTATTTTCCCCCCTTAATGAACTAATTGGGACGGCAGCTGGAGGAGGTCGGCCCTGAAGAGTTGCTTGGCAACAGGGTCACTGTGGATGGAGTCTGTTTAAGATCTAGCAGTTGCTATTCTGGAGGTGGTTCAAGCCCAGTTTTCCGAACCAATTCCACCGGAGTTCATTAATGGCACATCATGATTAAGAGGTCCGAAAATATGCTTTATTGATAACGCTGATTGGCAGGTGTGTTAGAATTTATTTAATAAAGATGGTAATAAGCTAAATATATCATAATAACTGTAATGAATATACAGGGTGGGACATAAGTATGGATACACACTGATCAAATGGAAGTGGTTGGTAAGATCACCCTACCATTTGTGGCATATTAGTGCATGGGAGGGGGAAACATTTGAAGCCGGGTGACGCCAATGGCGGCCATCTGCAAAGCTGGCATTTTGGATTCAACTTTACTTTTTTCCAATCAAAAGATTGCCACGTTTGCGACTTTAAGAAATGACAGTAACCCCTTAAAACCTTCTTCTGCGGTATTGCTCTCGGTGTGTCAAGAGTGGGAGAAGAGAATTGCAACAATTCAACACAGTGGGCAGCACTTTCAACACATCCTTTAGTGGGATACGGTCATTGCTCCATGTCACAAATGGGGCAATAACCCAATAATGAATAAAGCTACATTAAAAATAAGCACACCATTGCTTTTCTTGTGCAATTTTCTGTGTGTTTGATGGGTCACATGACCCCCTTCCCATTGAAAAAGGTAAAGTTGAATTTAAAATGCCGGCTTTGCAGATGGCCGCCATTGGGCGTCACCCGGCCTCAATTGTTTTCCCCTCCCATGTACTAATATGCTTACAAACAGTTAGGTGATATCAGCAACCACTTCCATTTTATTAGGGTGTATCCATACTTATGGCCCACCCTGTACATGTGAAGAGAATTAATAAAAACTCCTTCAAAAACCTAATCACAAAATTTAAAAAAAGAATAATTTCCATTATCTTCTGCTTAATTCTCTACAAGGGTCACTGGGGGTTGGGTACCCAGGACAGGGCATCAATCCATCGTTGGGCACACCTACTCACACAGACACACTATATAGGGCAATTTAGAGAAGCTAATTCACCTTAACCCCATGTTTTTGGACTGTGGAAGAAAACTGGAGAAAACCCATGCAGACATGGGGAGAACATTGGAAACCCCACCCAGATCGGGATTCCAATTTGGATTGTAGCAATAAGAGGCGGATGTGCTAACCTCTAAGCCCCCTTACCGCTCACTGTTAAATATAACCCAGGACAGGGTGCCAAAACGTCGCTGGGCACAGACTTACCAACACACACTATATGTAGGGACAATATAGAGCTTCAAATTTATTTGGAATTCATGTTTTTGGACCGGGGAACCTGTAGAAAACCCACGGGGATAACATGGAAAATCGACCCAGATTGGGATTAGAACCTGGATCCCCAGCGCTAAGAGATGGAGGTGCTAAACACTACACCATGGTGCTGCCCCAGCTAAGATTTAAATCAGCTTGGAGAAGATTACATCAAACAAAAGCCCAAAACCAAAATTTTAATTTCATGCTTTGTTTTTAAGTGTATAAAAATTCATTTTCTTCACAGTGGCCTGGAAAACATACCAAACCCCACACATAATTGAACTGGAATCGGGATATGATACTGATGTCGTCAGGCATAATCCTAAAGTGTACCCCCACACAGCACACTGAACCACCATGAGCAGTCCATTCACATGCACCACACTGTGCTTTATTGCTCTACTGCTGATATGAAAATAATTCAGATCAGGACGCTGTGCAATTCAAACATTTCCAATATCCATGCTTTTACTAGAATGAAACATTTGCAATATCTTACTTGTTAGAGACAAAAGTATTGAGACACCTAGCAGAATATCCACTTAATAATAATGTGAAAGTTGAAATGCAATTGTTTTTGATTGAGTGATGGCTTTGAAGTTTATATATAAAATAGACATATTAACTAAAAATCTGAAATAAATATGTAGAATGAATATAGTGTGAGTCGAGACGACGGTGTCCACGCGGTTGCTTTTTTACGCAAATTTATCAGTAGGTTTTCCAAGAACACAAAAGAAAATGACAGCGCCAAGCATTAGCTTTGGAAACTTTTAGGTACTCGCAAAGACCCCAATCCAGTCGAGGTGTTTCGTATGATGGCGATACCGAAAGAACAATCGAACGTAGGAATGCGAGAACCCATTTTTCCAAGAACATGGTAGGTCATCACGGTGCCAAGTTTCAGCCTTGTAGTGAGAAGCAGTTCATTTATTTAAAGACATGACAAGAAATCACAATGCCAACTTTCAGCCTTGTAGGTACTTGGGAAGTGGGAGAATTAGTGATGAGTGAGCGAGTCAGTGAGGGCTTTAGCATTTAATTGTTTAGATGAAATCAAACTCCTACTTATGCAACATTCTGCTTCTTATAGTGTGTTAAAAGTTTGGGGAAGGCCCTTTCTTTTCCAGTATGACTGTGCATCAGTCTAACACGCGGGTTAAAGTGGAGCAGGTATCGGAAGCTGGATCCAAAATCAGTATCTGACCTCACAAATCTTGTTCTAGGTTAGTAGGTCAATATATCCACAGACACACTACAATCAAGTAGAAGGCGTTCCCAGAAGAGTGAAGGCTGTTGTAGCAGCACAAGGTCCCTGTATCTGTAATGTGCAAGTGTCTCAATACTTTTGTCAATAAGGTGCATTTTAAAAATTGTAAATGAGAAAACCGCAGGACGTTTCAAAACAACGAAACCTTTAGAATTCATACATGTTCCATTATAATGAGATTCTGTCTGTACTTTAAACTTATAATCTTAAGTATCTAAAAAAAAAAAAGGAAAATGTGCAACATATACAGCAGGATCACTTCTTAAATTATAATCTATAAAACTGAATACAGCAATAATCTTTGTACTCACATGACTCCATCAGAAACCTTCTCATATCTTGTCATTTCATTTTCTATAGACTCTGCAAAGCAAAATCCCAGTCACCTGATTGGTGGAGATCAAACATAAGCAAATAAAGATTACAGAGTTGTAATTTATTAAGAATAAATGTAATTTATATAAAACAGGATGTCGTATGAAACCTTAAGACGGCGGTCTCTGGATTTCCACTTAGTGGGAACTCGGTTTGAGGATGAGGGATGTTCTATAGATCTACTAAAGGCACGGTTCTCAGATTATATTTCATCATGACTGGCTTGCCATGCAATAGGTAAGACATACGGCCAACAGTATTTGGACAACTGACAGTCAGATCTATATGAGCTGTAGGGCAGAAAGCGTAAAGCTGAATAGACATGGCGAATAAAAACTTCTTCGGATTCATTAAGGGACACGTTGGACATCATCTTTACTCTAATTATAAAAGGACTCTTATAATAAAATCATAATAAAGGATTTTGGAGGTAACATGCAAACCCAGATGAAAGAAAAAAAAATCTTATTTCATTTTGTGTAGTTTCTTCTTAACATAAATAAAATGAAATGAAAAGACAATAAAGATTTTAGCATAAATCTCCTGCTGCTAAATGTCTAAATGTAAAGAAGGGAGTCTCAGTATAAACTCAGACTAGGAGCTGTCCAGTTCTGAAACCCGAGTTGTATTAACATTTGGTCATTTTAACCAAAGTGACTTACAAGTATCCCACTTAATAGTTGGGGCCAGAACAAGGGGCTACATACAGAAGCCCTGGAGCAATAAGGGTTAAGGGCTTTGCTCCAAGATCCACATTGGTAACTTCAGTGGACCTGGGATTTGAACCCGCAATCCATAGATTGCTACCCCAACACCTTAACCACTGAGCCAACACTCCCACAGTTACTTCTTTATTCATATTGAGGGCTGAGCAAAGTGATCAAAGTGACAAAGTTGATCTCTAAATGAGACATAGAGTCAGCATTGTCAGCATCGTGTTGGGACGAGGTGCAGGACTATTTCAGTCTTCCCAAAGGGGACACGACAGAACGAGTTTAAAAACCACTGCTTTAAATTGTTACCGCACATAAAGGTATTAACCAAATCAACTTCTACTCACATTTTTACCCCATACAAACTAATATTATTACTTTTAATGCTTCCGTCGCTTTGATCATTTGAGTAATTGTAAGACCTTTGTGCTTTTTCAGCAGGGCTTTCACTTTCTTTTTGGAAGAGCATTAATATGCAGCTGCTGCAGGTCATATCTAAAATGTGGCAATTGAGCAAAGTGAAGACTGATGTTAGCTCAAAATGAACGTTCCAATTCATAATAATTATCTATGTATATCAAAGACAATTAAAAACAAAGGAGAAGACAGAAGCCACGTTGTTCCAGATTCAGCTTATCTGTCTTATCTGACTATCTCTGAAGTCCTTGAACAGGTCAATGATGATGTCAGTCTCTGGAGCTTGAACCGTCATGCTGAACTAAAAATGGCCGTCCCCAGTGTTGTTCCAAAGTTGGAAGCGTAAGATTGTGTGAATTCGTTTTGTTTTCCATGGCAGTCAAAGCACCTGAAACTTAAATAGGTTTTACCCCAAAAAAGAAAGAGGGAATTGAAATTCACAAAACGGGTAGTTCCGGTACTTCGATTTGATTGGCTTAGCCGTTGGTCTAGCCATGACATTATTAATAATGCACCTTTGACCATTTTATGGGCGGCACGGTGGTTTAGCACATTCGCCTCTCAGTGCTGGGAATTCCCGGTTCGAATCCCTATCTGGGTGGAGTTTGCATGTTCTCCCCATGTCTGCGTGGGTTTCCTCCGG
>JAOUQT010328476.1:0-13599 GCA_025769995.1 Xyliphius kryptos
TTTATGTAAAATACATTTGCTGTTCCATTTACATAAAAGTACTTAAGATTCATGTCTGACAAGTTACAGTGTTTGGGTCTGCATTTAAGTTCTCTACTTCCTCAGAAAGATGCGAGCGAGTCACACTCCCCTTCCGCGGTCACCATACTGGGTTCTGTGTGTGCGCCTGATGTTGTTCTGCACTCGTACTTTACACAGCATATGCCAATGCAGATCCGTTATTTTCTGTGTTTATATTAATCCAGCAGGACAGATGCATGCTGCAGGTGTTAATCCTGAACCCTTCACACACAAAATGCTTGTTCATCATCTTATAATCATGCCCGTCTGCATCAGATCTTCATTTGCAGCTCCATTGTTTAGAACCCAGCAGTCTTGTTTCAGAGCTGACCCTTTATTTTCTAGGTGTCCAGCGGCTCGCTTCAGATTCAACTTGGGAAGATCCAGACTCCTCACATGGAACACCTGACCTGTCAGAGTGCGGACAGCTGGCCTTATACCTGGCCTTCAAGTCTCCTTGTGATCAAAAACCGAAAACTAAAGACCACCTGCTGCCCCACAGTACTGTGAACACCCCCGAGCATCGACATCTTTTAAGGCCTGCATCGAAGCTCTGAGTATTATACCTCAAAACTTTCCCCATGTTCTCATGATGGCCTAAGGGACGAGGCCTGTTTTATTTTTCTGTCACTCGACACATCGTTTTTCCAAACAGCATCACAAAAAATGGACACAGCTTCATCTGATTTAAGAACTGACAACCCATGTATGTCTCCACCTAGTCCCGCGTTCAGCCTTGAGTCATCCAGCCCATTTGCAAATGGCTTACATTTTGAGTCGATTTTGTTTGAGGATGAGGAGGAGGAGGAGGACAAGGTTAAAGGGGCAGGGATTTCACCTGAAAAAATTTGTAGCAGACCAACGAAGGGTCCCATGCAAACCACAAAAAAAATCACAGACCAGAACCGCAAAGGAAAAAGGACAAAGAGCTGTAATTTAGAAAAGCAAAAATCCCTTAAGGTGTTAAAGGGAAAGGGTGATCCAGCGTCTGAACAGTGCAAATCTGACACCATAACAATGGCAAGTTCAATATATGGATTCTGTTCATATTAATCTTTCAGTATTGTGATTTTATAAATAATTTACAAGCAATGTTAATATTAATTTATAATATGATGGAAATATAATAGTATAGACATTTGGACAGGTAAGGTTGCACGGGATGTTAGTGTAATGATTAGGACATTCGCCTCCCAGCTCTGGAGATCCAGGTTTAAATCTTGATCTGGGTGGAATTTCCATTACCTCCTTGTGTTTGTGTGATTTTTTTTTTTATTTTTTTATTTATTATTTATTTATTTTTTTCCTTTTCTTTTTTCTCCTCCCCCCTGGGTTCTCCGGTTTCCTCAAACAGTTCAAGAACATGGTTTCAAGGTGATTTGGCTGCTCTAAATTGCCCCTATACAGTGTGTGAGCGAGTGTTTTCCCAGTGATCGATTGAATGGGATATCTGCCCAGTGCCCAAAACATTTTTCCTCTAAGTGGGATTCCACCCCCCCACGTGACCCTAGTATAGGATTAAGCGGAAGACGATGGATGGAATATTGGGCGTTGGTGTAGGGATTAGCATGATCGCCTCGCATCGCTGGGGATCCAGTTGGATCCCCATTTAGGTGGAGTTTCCATGTTCTCCCCATGCCCACTCGAGTTTTCTCTTGGTTCTCCAGTTTCTTCCCACAGTCCAAAAACATGAATTTAAGGTGATTTGGCTGCTCTCAGTGCCCCATCTAGGTTTTATTTTTTGCATGGATTTTGTACATTCAGCATACAAAGCATCTGCTTGTGTTTTTGTTTTTGTGAGTTCAGCATTTGGGCCGTCAGTCACTGAATTTTGTGTGCCAGTCAAGTTCTTTCACACCAAAGCAACCCACCCATGACTTTATGGGTCTTACTTTTTAAACAGTCATGCTCCCAAAATGAGATTGAAGACATACAGTTGTCTAAAATGCATGTCTAGGGGCCTGATTTTACACACTGGAGACTACAGGACCGAGAACACCTGAATTTAGCGATTAAGAGGTGTGTCCTAAAAAAATGTGTTCATATAGTGTATCGTCTAGGCTCATGGCATTTTTTTTAAAAAGCCAAACCTAAAACTAATGCACAGGCCAGGTGTGAGAATTTGTATACAGTAATGAGTTTGTAACATTGTTTTCAGCCATGCAACAAACTTGGACTGAAATAAAACTGTGCTGTGGAATGAGCGCAACGACAAAAACATATATTACATTTTTTCATGAGAATATATTTTTATGTATTGGTCAAAAGTTTGGACACACCACATTCTTGCTTCATTAACTATTTTCTCCATTTTCCATATGGATGAACTTTGTAGTTTATAGACTGTAATGCATCTGTTTTATTAGTTTTTGTTAGTCCACTGTTGGTTCTCTGTTGGTCAGGACCATCACAGAATGGTATAATTTGGGTGATGTATTACTTATTGTCACATGTCACAATCTGCAGTGACACTGATGTGGTGAGGGGGTTTTAGTGCAGCAGTGCTGCTGTAGTTTTATTTAAACACCTCAGTGACACTACTGGAAAGGAATAATGCACCAACCAAATAATAATTGCTCTGTGGTGGTACTATTTAGGTCCTGACCATTAGAACAGAGTAAAGGGGACTAACACAGTATGGACTTGTAAAACTACAATGCAATGAACAATAAGTGAAGCAAAAAAAGGCATTGTCCAAACTTTTGACTGTTACTGTATACTGTGTGTACAACAGTAAGTTAAAATGAGTAGAATTATATGTAATTACTTAAATTTAATTGTAATCATCACTCTCTAATGTCCACTAGCAGAAAGGCATCCCCAAAACCAGGTCTGTACCTCCAGTAAGGTATCTCGAAGGTGAAATCATATGGGCAAAGTTTAATCGCAGACCATGGTGGCCATGTCGAGTGACTTTCAATACTTTATTGGAAACGTATCACAAAATTAAAGGTACGTTCTTTTGTATGTTTTTTAAATGTACAGTGTGAATCTGACTGTTAAGGAGCAAGTTTAAAAGTTAATAAACTTGACTATAATTGCTATGTTATTTTTTTTATTGCTAATGGGAGGAATCCAAAATAAGGACCTTTGATTGGTCACATTGTAATAAAGATATTTCAACATTTAGATAGTAAGAATTTATATATTCTTAGCTATGAACTATTTTTTTTAATCTTTCTTGCATACATGGATCTGAAATATTAACTACAAACCAGATTCCAAAAAAGTTCGGACGCTAAACAATTAAATGAATAAAAACTGAATGCAATGATGTGGAGGTGCCAACATCTAATCTTTTAATTCAAAATGTTGTTTCAAAATTTCATGGCATCAATAAATCCCAAAAAAATTTGGAACAAGGCCATTTTTACCACTGTGACCTCTAACTGTTAAATCATCATATACCTTCCTCTTTATGATGCGCTAAGTATTTTCAATAGGTGAAAGATCTGGATTGCAGGCTGGCCATTTCAGTTTCGGATCCTACGTAGCCATGATGCTGTGATTGCTGCATAATGTGTTCTGGCATTATTTTGTTGAAAAATGCAGGGTCTTTCCTGAAAGTGATGACGTCTACATGGGAGCATATGTTGTTCTAGAACCTCAACATAGTTCTCTGCTTTAATGGTGCCTTTTCAGACATGTAAGGTGCCCCATACCATCAGGCTTCTGAACGGAGCGTTGATAACAACTTGGCTTATTCTTGTCCTCTCTGGTCCGGATGGCATGATGTCCCAGTGTCCCATAAAGAACTTTCAATCGTGACTCATCTGACCACAGAACAGTCTTCCATTTTGCCACACTCCATTTTAAAAGACCTCTGGGCAAGTATAAACATCTGAGCTTGTGGAGCCTGCTTAGAAATGGCTTCCTCTTAGCACTGTAGAATTTCAGCTGGCAACGGCAGATGGCACAGTGAATTGTGTTCACGGTGAATTGTGTTATGCACGGTTGATGATAACCTAAAAGTCTTTGCTATTTTATGCTGGGTAACAACATTCTGGTATTGCTGCTTTCTGCGCAACAATGGTGGAATTGGTGAGCCTCTTACCATCTTGGCTTCAGAGAGACACTGGCACTCTGAGAAGCTCTTTTTATACACAATCATGTTGTCAGTTGACCTGATTATTGTTAATTGGTCTTCCAGCTGTTCATTATATACTGAATTTCCTTTTTGCCACCCACTTATTGCTATTGGTCGCAACTTTTTTGGGATTTGTTGACACTGTAAAATTTTGAATCAACTTCAATCAATTTATACTTTAAAATGTTACATTTACTTAGATTAAACTTGTGAACTGTCATTTTATGTCATTTTATTTGTTCTCTTACAAATAAAATATTGACATTTGCCATCTCCACATCATTGCAATCAGTTTTTATTCATAATTTGTTTAGTGTCCAAATGTTTTTGGATTCCAGTTTGTATATTAATACCGTGACCCTAATCTCCTCCCAAAACCTTTTCTATGTTGTGCTGTTGTAGAGCTGAGTGACCGACTCTGTCGTCAGTACTACGTCATGGCATTTGGAGAACCTGATGAACAAGCATGGGTCACAGAGAAAGCCATGCATCTTTTTATTGGTGGATATCAGTTCCACAGCCTCCCTGGTCCAAAAAGAGCGGTAGGACAAAGATTTATTAAAAATAAAAAAACTAAATACAAATTCATAGAAAGTTCTTATTTTTTTGACAAAATGTCAAAAAGCACACATATATTCTTATATTAAACACATTTTAAAACTGGGAAGCCTGGTGTCTTGGTGGTTGGCACATCTGCCTCTCGGCGCTGGGGGTCCAGATTCAAAGGTGATCCCAATCTGGGTGTAGATTTAATCCTGTGTCTGTGTGGGAGAACCCAGAAAAAAACCCACAGTCCAAAAACATGGATTCAATGAAAATTGACTGCCACCCCCATCAATATCTATATCAACTGTATATGTCTCTGTAAGTGAGTGTGTGGCTAGGCCAGCAATGGCGTGACGCCATGTCCGGCCTAGCACCCGAAACCACCTTCCCTGGTTTGCCCACCTAGTAAAGGATTAAGGAGAAAATAATGAAATAAAACGAGTTTAAAGTTTTATAAAGTGGCCTAGTCTTTTTTTGAAATAGGGTTTGTACATATTACAATTTTTCTCAACTTATTGTCATTCTTTTTACTTTCGAATATTGCTGAGAAAAAATGTAATAAATACATTTGTAAGCATTGTAACCAAATGAAAAAAATTTGTGACTGAAAATATTTGAACTGTTTACTATGTTTCATTTGTGTACCAGATACCCAAACGGTTCATGAGCTCTTGGAGTTCTAGCCTGGCAATGGCAGAAGCACTTTTTCAGAGGAAGCCAGACACAGTTGTATCTGAATTTGCAGGAATAAAAGTTAATAATAGTTCAATTAACAGAACCGAAAAAGACCAACAAGACGAGGTCTCCATCATTCAAGTGCCGACTGGCATTTCAGAAAGTAACCCTCAAAGCAATGGAAACATTTCACATAAAGAACAGGATCGTCTGATGAAGCACAAAAACAAAAAGAAACGGAGAAAATCAGAGTTGCTGATAGCAAAAAATAAGAATAACTCTCGAGGAAAAGTCAAGACAGATGGCAAAGTTAAGGCAGACGAACCTGTTCTGGACAGCCCTTATGCCGACATCGACACCGTGCCACAGATCCGTCGATGTCCCAAAGGTGGCAACCAGCATTTACTGAACTCCCCTGCTGATCGTACTGCAAAACAGATAGCCAACCTGTGTGATAAAGAGATGAATAGGAACTCCGAAGTGCAGGGTGGCCTTTGGTTCAGCAAAGTTGGAAAAAGCCAAACCAATGGGGTATTCAGTCGAGCGGGGATTAAGTCTGTCAATTGCTCCTTTGGTAAAGTCTCATGTAAGATTAAGGTGCCAGAAGCTGTGAGTGTTAAGTCTAAAGATCTCCAAATGCCAGGACTAGAGCAGCAGTATACAGAGCCTAAGAAAGCCTTTGACAAGAGAGTCACCAGTCTTCCAGCCAGTAATCGGTTGATGACCAGAGCCTTAAGCGCAATGAAGGAATCCGAGCTCCTGCTACCACCTGATCAGGTCCATGAGCAAATAAACGGTATAGGAGAAAATGCCCTGTTGGCGTCAACAGAAAGGAAAAAAGGGAAGTGTACCCGACCGTTACAGACCCTGCTATCCGATGTGGACCACAAACTGAAAAAAAAAGTGCGAACTAGTAGTAATTCATTGATTTCTTTAGAAAGTAAGGTTAAGGTAAAATCTGAAGAGGAATCATGTTGCGTATCATCCAAACTCACTAATCTCAACCCCTCTGATGTCAAACTGGAACATCATGCATTTCGTCTGCCAGATACACCAACGGTATGTCCGTTTTTTGTTAATATGCAGGATCTTGAACACATGAAAGAAATAACTTTCAGATCCCTGGAAACGACCAATGATGGAACCTCCACTACATTTCAACCAGTTGCAAACTATAAATTTAGCACCTTCCTGATGTTGTTAAAGGATATTCATGATTGTCGAGAACAAGACGGCCGACCCTTGGTCATGGAACCGTTACCGCCTCACTTGCTTATTAAGGAAGAGCCACATCTGACCTCAGGGCAAGTGTCAATAAATGGTTTGGATCATATTAAAACAGATGGTGTCCGCTGTTCTGCACCGATTTTGGATAAACATGTTCAAGGCAAAATGTCTGGTTTTAAATCCAGACAAAACAAATTCAACAAAAAGTTGAGTTCTGCTCAGAACATGAAGCTTGCTGAAGTAGGGATCATCAAGCAAATTGTGCCAAACATCTCAAAGTCTGTTAAAAACAAAAAGAGTCAATGTGTGGGCAAGAAGAATCCTAAAAATATGGATGCACCTTCTTCTGAGCTTTCCACGAATGCATGGAACCGGATGCTTGATAATGATGATGATAAGCAGAGCTCAGGGTGCTGCCCCTCTATTAAGGACCAGGAAAGGAGTTTCCTTGGCAGAGTTCCTAAAAAACGTTGGCAAAAGTTTGACCAGGACAATGAGAAGGTGCTACATGCAAAAATCCAAACTGAGCAAGGACAAGAACCACCACTTGTATTGTCTTCACTACAGAAGGACATTGTAATGCCCAGTACAGAAGAGTTAAAGACGTCTGTACAAGAGACAGAACCAAATATAAAACCTGCAAACACCAGCTGTGAAATCTCTATTTGTGCAGCAGGTGAGAATGTTGACTGCAGAAAAAAACTATGAAACTGAATATTGTTTGTTATATTTACATCTTTAAGTCCTTCTTTTTTGTTAGAGGGCAAACGTATCCGAAAACCAAGCAAAAGGCTCATAGAGTGGACTGAGGAGTATGACCAGATATTTGCCACTAAAAAGAAAACAAAGAAGAAATCTGATTGCCTGCAGAAGGTAATGGAAAGCCCACTTTATATTTGCATTGATATAATTATCTATTAATATGTATGATTTCTTCTTAGGTGATTACAAATAGTCCTGCTCCAGCCATTGAGAAACCCACAGTGATGAGTCAAGGAACAGTACAGAGTATTCTGAATTCCCATCCTGAAATTCAGACTCCGCCTCCAGAAGAAAGGTTGAAGACACCTCCCCCTCTTGAGAATCCCTCATGCCAGGAATGTCAGGTTATGGCTGTGGACACACTGACTCCGCCTCCAGAAACAGAAACCAACTTGTATGCTGAAAAATGTTTTAAGGAACAGCTTTTGGTTAATAAGTGTTCAGCCAGCGGTAAGTGAGGGCATTTCATTTCTAATACATCAGCACTGATAATGTTTCATGAGCTCTTTTGTGTCTGGTACATCCTATACTACAACATTTTCTGAATTTATTTTATTGTTTGGTTGTGGTGTTTTTGAAGTAAATGTTTGGCAGATGCACACAGGGCAGGGCACCAATCCTTCACTGGGCACACACCCAATCTTACACCCATAGACTATATGGGGGAATTTAGAGCTTCCAAGTCACCTTGAATACTCAGTTTTGGGTGGAAACCAGAGAACCTGGCAAAAACACACACAAACACAGGGAGATCATGGGAACTTCACACAGATTGGAATTCGAACCTGAATCCCCAGTGCTGAGAGGCAGACATGCTAACCACTATGCCACCGTGCCTCCCACTGACAAAGTGTACTTGTTGGTTATGCACCAGTTATTGAAGTGTAATGTCATTGTCTTCTGATTAATTCTATACTAGGGACTAGAGTCACGGAGGTGGTTCCCCATGCCTATCCAGAGAAGAACATTTTGGATGCTGAGCAGATAGACCAAGGACAGAGCCCCAAACCATCACTGGGTACACGTTCTCTCTCTCTCTCTCTCTCACACACACACACACTGTAGAAACAATTTACTCACATTTTACAATTTACCTTGAATCCATGGTTTTGGAATGTGGGAGGAAACCGGAAAACACGGAGAAAACCCCGGACCCCTCACCCAGATCGGGATTTAAAAAGCCTGCACTTTTTTAGATCATATTGTCTGTAAGGTATTGTTTCTCAAGTTTAGGATTAAAATCCGTGAAAAATAAAAATAATACATTAATTAGTGTGTGCAGAATTATTAGGCAAGTTGTTCCCGAGAGGATTCTGTTTATTATTGAACAACAACTATGTTCTCAATCAACCCAAAAGACCAAAGCTTAATATTATTGGTTGGAGTTTTTTTTTCTTTGGAGGATATCTGTTTGTGCAGGTAACTATTACTGTGCAGAATTATTAGGCAACTTACTAAAAACCAAATATATACTCACCTCACTTGTTTTTCACCAGGTAAACCAATATAACAACACAAAATGTAGAAATAAACATTTAAACATTCTGACATTTAAAAACAAATCAGTGACCAATATAGCCACCTTTCTTTATGATGACACTCAAGCCTTTCATCCATAGATTCTGTCAGCTGCTTGATCTGTTTACGATGAACAGCCACCACAGCCTTACAGACACTGTTCAGAGAGGTGTACTGTTTTCCCTCCTTGTAGAGCTCACATTTTATGAGGGACCACAATGTTGTCTATGGGGTTCAGATCAGATGAACAAGGGGGCCATGTAATTTTTTTTTCTTCTTTTAAATCTTTACTAGCCAGCCACGCTGTGGAGTATTTGGATGCATGTGATGGAGCATTGTCATGCATGAAACAATACTGACGTCTTCCTTTACCAGTGCTTGAAGTTGTCTTCCTGAAACTGGCAGCATGTCTCAAACCAAAAAGGTCCCACAAGTTCATCTTTGATGATACCAGCCCATACCAGTGCCCCACCTCCACCTTGCTGGCATCTGAGTCGGACTGGAGCTCTCTGCCTTTTACTGATCCAGCCTCGGACTGATCCGTCCATCTGGCCCATCATGGGTCATCAGTCCATAAAACCGTATTAAAGTCTTAAGATATTTCTTGGCCCAGTCTTAATGTTTCTTGCTCAAATGTATTGGCCAAGTCCTGAGAATCATGCACCTTTTGCTTTTTTTTTCTCCAGTAAGGTTGCAGCTGTGAAATATGGCAAAACTAGTGGCAAATGGCATCTTGGCAGCTTCACGCTTGATTTTCCTCAAATCATGGGCAGTTATTTTGCACCTTTTTTATCCAACGTGCTTCTTGTGACCCTGTTGGCTATTTAACATGAAATGCTTGATTGTTCAGTGATCATG
Source organism: Xyliphius kryptos (assembly GCA_025769995.1). NCBI lineage: Eukaryota > Metazoa > Chordata > Actinopteri > Siluriformes > Aspredinidae > Xyliphius > Xyliphius kryptos. The sequence goes on from JAOUQT010328476.1 coordinate 9,734, forward strand.
CTTCAAAACTGGCAATTTCAAGACTGCCAAATCCCTCTGTAAGATAGCACACAATTTTTGACTTATCAGAGTCTGTCAAATTTCTCTTTTGACCCATTTTGCCAAAGGAAAGGAATTTGCCTAATATTTAAGCACACCTTATATAGGGTGTTTGTCATTAGAGCACACCTTCTCATTTCAGAGATGCACATCACCTGATTTACTTAATTGGTAGTAGGATTCAGGCCTATACAGTTGGAGTGGGATACCATATAAAAAGGATGATGCAATCAAAATACTAATTTGACTAATAATTCTGCACACAGTGTAGTTTAACATGTAAATTAGGGGTAACTTCTGAAAACACTTTTAGAATCTGTATTTGTACAAGAATGCTGTTTTCTTTACTGCTACATGACAAGAAGTTAAATCTGTTTGTTTTGAATTGCTTTTAAGTTTAGAATAAAATCAGGTGGACATCACATTTGGTTTCAATGCGACAACTTTTTTTTTTAGGTGATGGCATCTGTCTAAGTGCAAAGAGGCAAAGGAAGCCCACTAAGAAATTTCTGGAGAGTTCGATTGAAGCCGAACCATTTTTAATACCAAAAAAGAAGGTACGAGTTAACCCAAGTTGTCGCTTTAAATATATTTAGAGTTTCTTTATGTTTCATACAGTTTATATATGTTAGTAATTGGATTTAGAAGTTTAATTCAGTCCCATTGCTACATGTGTATAAAATCACGCATCATGCATTTTGGGCATTTGTATACTTTGCTGAAACAGTTTAGGGAAGATATTTTTTGCTTTCATGACAGTTTCCCAGTTTCTTTGGTAATAAAGATACCTTTACTTAAAGAACTTAACTGGCCCACATAGAGCCCTGATGCTTCAGTGAACACTATTAAAATGAACTGGAATGGAGATTGTGAGCCAGGACTTCTCATCCAACATCTGGATTTGGCATCACAGATGTACCTCTTGATAAATTGGCAGGAATATCTGCAGACACATTTTAAGATATTGTAGAAAACCTCAGAATAAGAAGAGTGATACTGTGTTGAACGGTCACTGACCAACTTTGAATGAGCTGTCATAAAAGCTCCTATTGGTGCGACAGGAAGGTTTTACAAGAGTGTTTTTTTTTTTTTTTTTTTTAGATCTCAAAATTTACATTGTCATTCAGATGATGCTTTTATCCAAAGCGACTTAAAAATATCCCAACTTGTTTGGGGTCAGAATATAGGATTAATACAGGTCCCCTGGAGCAATAAGGGGGTAAGGGTCTGGTTCAGGGACTCACATTTGTGACTTTAGTGATCTGGGATTTAAACCCACAACCTTCAGATTATTCGAACACCCTAACCACTGTTCTACTAATGCTGCCTCTCATAGGTCAGATCTCAGAAAGGAGCACTTACAGGACATGCTGCTAATTCAGGTTAGTGTGTGTATGTGTTCATAATCATAACGGTAGTAGGTAGATTTATTTAGAAGTTTTTTGCCTTTGGAGGATGCAGTTTATACATTTGTAATAGACATGTAATGGGGAATTCAACTGTTTCAAACTGGTTTAGATTAATCTACAAATAACAATGATGATCTTGTTATTATAATTATTTGTTGTATTAGTATTATCTTATTTCATTATTTTTCTCTTAATCCCCTACGAGGGTCACGTCGGGGTTCTATGCCCATCCAGGGGAGGTCTCTGTTGACTGGGCCAAGACTCACAGGACACGGCACCAATTTATTGCTGGGCACACTCAAACACACACACTATATGGCCAATTTACCTTGAATACAGTACATGGACTGTGGGAGAAAATCGGAGAACCCGGAAAAATCCCATGCGGACATGGGGAGAACATGAAAATTCCACCTGGATTTGGGATTCATGGGAGTGTTTCCCCATGCATATCCACAGGAGTATGCTTAGGGTAATGGGCAGATAAAGGACAGGGTGCCAATCAATCACTGGGATCAAACTCACTCAGACACACACTGTATAGGGGTCAATTTAAAGCAGTTTACATTGAATCCATGTTTTTAAATTGTGGGAGGAAACCTGAAAACCTGGAGAAAACCCATGCAGACAGGAAGAACATGGAAACTTTACTCAGATTGGGATTAAAACCCAGATCCCCAGTGCGAAAAGGTGAACTTGCCAACCCTGACACCAACATCCAGCTTATGATGATGATGATGATGATAAAAACAGATACCGCACAGAATTTATGATCATCCTCTATTAATTTATAGTCATACAGTTTGTTTCCTGAATGCAGGTATTTTCCAGTCAAAGAATCCCAAAAAGCCTCCAGCGCCGCTCACTCCTGAAAAAGTCCCAGAGTCAGAGAGCACTGAAGTAACAGAAAACACTAAAGCATTCATCCCTGACACATGTTCTCAAGTTGAACTCAAAAGCAATCCGGAACCTGAGGTCAGTTCAGATTCTAATGAAGCATATTAATATTTATATAACATTACTAACAGACCTAATGTTTCATGCTTAAACCTGACAGGTGATAACTTCCACTGTTATTCAATCAGAGGCAAAATCTGAATCAGATGAGTCTTTACTGTCCAATAATAAAGTTTCGACTGACAAAGGGTGTGTGGCTGTTACAAGGGATGGTGTGTGTCAGGTGAGTGAAGACCTATTAAATTTCTCATTACTAATTTTAAATAGATTGTTGAAGACAAACATACTAAGGATATGAATTACTAGAACAATGTTCCATTGTCTGAGACCAAGCCGAACTCAGTTGGTTAGATGGTATCAAGTGTGTTTATACTCCTCACCTGGTTACCTTCAAAGACAGGTGAGACTTGCCTACAGTAAAGCACGGTGGTAGGAGTGTCATGGTTAGGTGCTGTGTAAGTGCTGCTGGTTGTGGGAAGCTACAGTTCATTTAGAGAACCATGATCGATGGACATTAACAGGAAATATATAGATAGACTTACTCTACATACTTTAACTCTGTATTCTGCTGATCAGGATCTCCACAGAGCTGTTATTATTAGGGTGGTGGAAGATGGTACGAATGAATCAGACATCTATATGTTTTGATTGATATACTGTTCTCTGTCCAGAACAGAGTTTGATCCACTTGTACCAGCACAACACACACTGACGCACTGCCACCATATTGGTATCACTGCAGTACTGAGATTTATCCACCACCCTAATACCAATTTTTATAGTTTTTTTGTTGTTGTTGTTGTTGTTGTTGTTGTTGTTGTTGTATTATGTTATGTTGTACATAACTGTAGGTATGTATGTATATACAGGGTTTGTACGGGTGCTTGAAATCCTGGAAAATGCTTGAATTTTATCGCGGTTTTCCAGGCCTGGAAAGTGCTGGACTTTTGGAGAAAGTGCTTGAAATTCTAACTGCATTTATTTTCCACTAAATAAATATCTGAGTAAATAAATTTGCTTAAAGAAAAAAATGCAGAACGTAAACTAAAAAAAGGCTTTGCTCACACCTTAAGTATGTGTGACAAAAAATTACGGTTCTTTCTCATAATTCGAAAGCAGTTAGCTCACGAGGAACCGTCTCTTTTTTCCCCCCAGATGCAACATTGGTTTACCACTTCTGTGCTTTTTTAAAATACGAGTAAATTAAATGTGATACGAGTAAATTAAATTAATCTTGATTGTTTTTATCCCGGCTCGACACTTGTAATGCTGTTCTTGCCGGTCTCCCAAATTCAACAATAAGACCTCTGCAATTGGTCCAAAACTCTGCAGCTCTAACCAGCCAAAGCAAACTCATGTCAATCCATCACTCATCTCGCTCCATTGGCTTCCTGTAGCTGCTCGCATTCAGTACAAGGTACTGACTGGCCTACAGGACAGTCACTGGTTCTGCTCCCACTT
>JAOUQT010328492.1:0-13597 GCA_025769995.1 Xyliphius kryptos
GTCAGTTCTCTCACCATAGAGGTAGCATGAGGCGGTGTCTACAACCCACAGAAGTTGCTCAGGTAGTGCAGCTTATTGAGGATGGCACATCAATGCCAGCTGTGGCAAGAAGATTTGCTGTATCTTTCAGCACAGTGTCCAGAGCAGGTACCAGGAGACAGGCCAGTATACCAGGAAACATGGAGGAGGCCTCATCAGGAGCATGCCCATGCATTGAAGGGAGGTCATACAGGCACGTGGAGGCCACGCACACTCTACTCTCACACTCCACTGAAGTTGGATCTTTCATTTGATAATTTCATTTGTTTTCCACTTTGATTTTGAAAATGATTCCAAATCCAGATCTTCATGGGATAATATGTTGATATACATTTTGATAATGTTTATGTTATTTTGTTCTTAACTTATTCCACTATCTACTTAGTAAAGATTTTCAACTGAAATATTTTATTCATTGAGATCTAGGATGTTATTTTATTGTTCTCTTTAATTTTTTGAGCAGTGTAATATGATGTTATTAATTTGTGTTTGATTGGACAGATTAAAAACAACCAGAAGATATTTAAACCACAGAAGAGGGGTGACACAAATGCAAGTGTATCTACTAACATGTCTAGGAGGATATTTTGAGATACTGTGTCCAAAGCTGATCTCAGATCAAGAAGAGGGGATATGACCAAAGCATTCCAATTTTGGAGTTACTGCTGTTGGTTTTAAAGTCAAAGGTAAATGTTTCCTGAAATATGTAAAGTATGTAGACGTATTTATTAAAGAGTATACACAAATTTAGATGTTAAAATAAAGCCATAAATTTCAGAAACAGACAAGCAGCTCATGGCAAGTAAAATGCTCTATATTTTATGTTATATACATACAAATATGGTTATATATAAACTGCTAATAAAAATGTAACTTGTAAATTGTATGCATTAGCATTCAACAGCGAAACATTTTAACAATCAGGTGGCATAAAGGTGTGGTAGTTAGCATTCCTTTCTCACAGCAAGAATAGTATAAGTGAAACTGTCCTACTAAATTGCCCCAGGAGTTAAAGTGTATGTGAATGTGTTGATATATCTGTCACTCTAAAAAACTGGTAGCATGTCTGAGCGTTTCACTGACTTTTGATCTATCCTGGATAAGCTCCAGCAGTCCTTGTGACCCTGGCTGTATTAAAAAATGAATTAACGAATATCAATAATTAGATGTCAATATGTCTGCAACATACTGACACTGGCAAAAATAACATAACATTAATTATTTAATTACACATTAGATTTCTGTTTTAACCTTTCTGTTTAGTTCTAATCACAAACTATTGAACCTGCTTGAACTATTGTGCATTATTTGGCAATTCAAGGGCTTCCGAAGAGTTATATTTCCAGAGCAGGTGTGGTATATGGGGTGTAGACAAAAAGCTTGTTCAGTAGCCAGATATCTGAAATGTGACACACGCGACAATTTCAAATATGCACATAATTAGCAAGTTACAAAAAAAACAGCTACCATCTGATATGATGGCTGTGGTCATATCAGATCCACGTGACAATGTCATTTGAATGCAGTCTGATGAAAAGGTGGTGTCAAACAGTAAAAGAACAAAGACATTTTGTTTGTAATTGGAAATAAAAATATGAGAATGTAAAACCATTACTGTTGCGTGAGGGCGTGATGGACGGAGCCTGCACACGGAAGGCAGGCTTGGGACGTGACTGTGGATAAAAGCGTCTGAAAAATGACTAAATGGGAATGTAATATAGATCAGGTAAGCAGTGACAGAAGATCAGTCAGCACTGCACAATTTGCTCCAAACAGCTTGATCTTCAGCAGGCATCACAATTGCAGGGTGTTAATTCCAGTCAGGTGTCACTGCTTACCTGATCTGCATCTCAAGTATCTCATCTTAAGGCTTCACCCATCATACCCTCACACCACAACTACATTTTTAAAAGCACAGAAATTATAAAACAAAATTCTGTCATGCAGTGGACTCTTTTTAACCATATTTTGATAAACATTATAATAATACTAGGTAAATAATCTATTATGCTTTTAAACAGCTTTATTGTTAGTCATTTTGAGATTCATTTATGTGCACCACAGCAGAATAATTAACCAACTCTCACAACTTAAACACAGTGTATTAAATCCTAACAGAATAGCAGGTCTATAAATCAGACTGGCATCAGATATCAAGGTATCATGACTTAAAATCATGTGTCTGTGTGTGTGTGTGGGGGGGGGGGTATGGGGGGGTGTTCCCCATGCCCAGGACCCAGGACAGGGCGCCAATCTATCATTGGGCACATACTCACTCACACACATACAGACTATGGGGCAATTTAGAGCAAACAAATTTTTACATTGAATCCATGTTTTTGGACTGTGGGAGGAAACCAAAGAACCCGAAGGAAACCCACGCGAACACAGGGAGAATATGGATACTCCACCCAGATTGGGATTCGAACCAGGAATCCTCAGCGCTGAGAGGCAAACGTGCTAACCACTGAACCACCGGGCCACCCACACTTCATTTACTGTTTAATGAATGTATATAGTGATTGTGTTTTTTTCTTTTAGTGAAATACTTAAGGCATGAATGGCATTAGTACAGGGAATATTCTAAATAAATGTTTAGTTAAAAAAATTCTTCCTCAATTCCGGCCGGGAGTTGTATATGTTATGAAAAATTAATTAATGTAATATTTAACCACCAATGATCAAACACATGTACTGAAAGCTTTAATGACTTGTGCTGTTGTCCTGTTTGTCATCACTGTCATTTCTGGGAAGTGGGAGGAGGTAAGGCATACCTGTTAATTTCCACTGAACTATGCTTAGACACATTTCAACAAAACCTGTTCATGTGTTTCATGACTGCAGGCAGGAAATGGCAAAAAGATATTATTAGTTTAAACATTTTAAACTAAAATCAGCAAATCGTTAAAGGACTATTAGATTATTTTGGTGTTACGTTGCATTACTGGTGTCAGCTTTACAGGTAAGTTGCAATTATGTACTCAAAAGATGTTGTTCAAAGAAAATACAAATAAATGTGTGCTCTCTTTTTAAGTTTTTACCAAGTTTTAAAAAATGTATAGGCTTATCAGGAATTGTTAAGCAATATTACATATGTAAGCAGAGGTTTGTAAAAAGTTTAAGAATAATTTACATTTTAAGTAAATTAATAAAAAATAAATTGATCTAAATTTATTCTATTATCTTTACTACAGATTGAATATATTTAATGGTTTTTAAAAAGCATTAAGAACAGAAAAATGGAAAGCTAATAACAGCTATGGCAGATTCATAAAAGTTATTATTTTAGTGTATAAAACTAAAATACAAGGACATTAGTTAAACACTTAGTAGTAAAAATTTGAAAATGTAAAACTACAATTACATTCTAGGATGTGTGATAACATAAAACAGGATTTTTTAGGCCAAGTAGCTCCAATGTAAATGCTTAAACCAACTAAACATTTATATTTAAAGAACATACTATTTTAAAAAACACAAAATATATGTTGTAGAAAAAAAAACATTTATTGTTTTAATTTATAGGTAACAATTTATTGTGGTTTTGCTGTGTGCTGTACAACTTATTTACAATAACATTCTGTCTTATGCTGTCTGTTTACAGTGCTAATGATGGGGAAGATTATTTTTATGTTGCTGCTCTTTATGAGCTGCATAAAAACCTCAGGTAAGGGTAATACTACTACTACTACTACTACTACTACTACTACTAATAATAATAATAATAATAATAATAATACAACTTTAAAAAATGACAAATACATTTAAAAAAAATGTTACAAAATGTTTGAGGAACATTTAAGGAATTTTAGTTAAAGTTGCCTGAAGTGAAGTTTCAACCCATACCATATACCACAAACCGATCAAAACCGCCCATTAACTATCCCAGCACTCTAATGACCTGCAGCAGCACTGAGCTTACAGCATACCAGTTTGGTCTCAACTTAAATGAAAAGTTAAATGAAAGCTGACACATGCATGCGCAAAGGGTCAGAAGGGTCTACACCAAATTAATCACTACCAAACCATAAACCCTGGAAATGTTACAATAAGCTCTACGCGATAAAATCTCTACACATATCAAGTCGTGAGTCAAAACAGTAGGAGGCGAAATAATAAAGGAAAGATAAATGCTTAAGAAGCATAAGTGTTTTTGATGTATAGGAGGGCACATAAATCCATTACTGATTTTGAATCCTTCCATGTTCTCTCCGTGTCCGCGTTGTGCCCTCCGGGTTCTCCGGTTTCCTTCCACAGTCTAAAACCATGGATTCCAGGTAAATTGAATGCTCTGAATTGCCCTGTATTGTGTTTGTGAGTGTGTGCCCAGTGATAGATTAGCGCCCTGTCCTGGGTGTATCTGCCCAGTGCCCGAGATGTTCTCCCCTTGAAGGGCATGGGGGACCCCACTGCGACCCAAGTAGAGGAATAGACCGAAGATAATGAAAGAATGAATGAATGAATGAATGTTAGAACTACAAATAAGCTTTATATAAATAAACTTCTTCTGTTGATTTTATTTTGCCTCTGAAATAAGCCATCACTGCTAAAATACACCAAATGAATGACAGTGCTTTGTCTAGACCCACATTACATTATTTTATTTATTTTTTTGACGTAAAAGCTTTTTCTTCTATTTTTCGGTGTTTTACCGATTATTATATTATTATTTAGGGATTGCCACAGCAACGAACTTGCATATCAGACCTGGCCAAGTGTTTTACTTCAAATGCCCTTCCTAAAACAACCCTCACCCCTTACCGGGCTTGGGACACACAGACTGTGAGGACAATTAATTAGTTATTTAGCTAAATGTGTAGATTTTCACAATAGATTTACACTAGATGTTACCTGTTCAACGCCCAGGTGGCGAGCATTTTTACAGGCACGTTTCATTGAAGTCACTCACTGATTTGAGTATTTGGCTAAATAACTTTCTTAAATTTCATCATTAAAGTTTTAGGGGAGCAATCGCTGTAGGCCAGCTTTGTCATCCCCTTCACTCTACCCATGCACCAGTTGGTATGGAGATGACACACACACCAAGCGCCTTATATTGTAGCTCTTGCTCTGTCATTAATGGTGTGGTCAGTGGCAGCTTTGAGCATTCGCAGTTCAGTTGCAGTGCTGAGAGTGTTGTGAAACGGTGCTACAAAAGTCTCTACATGTCTCCAATAATGCTGGCCAAAGCTAAATTTGTCACTAGATGCTTTTTAGAAAAATAAGTCGCTAGTGGGTCTTGAAAATTGCTAATAATAGCTAAGTGAGTACAGCTGAACCCACTCAGCATTGATGCCTAGTTTGCTAGTATAAGTTAATTTATTCAGTTTTGAAATGATTAACAAAAAAATACAGAATAAATAACACTCTTACTCGCTCTCTCTTTCTCTCTCTCTCTTTCAAAAAAAAAAAAATCATATTTTCAGAGCCAAAAATGACACTGAACTGCATCAACAATTATAAAGATAAGATGTCATGCCAGTTGTTTCAGGATGAACATTACAACTGTACTGACTACAAGATGAACATGTCTATTTTTAAATTTGACAGCAAGTAAGTTGGATTGCAAAGATTCTCTTTAGTTTATGTTTCTTTATTTTGACCTTCTAATCTCAGTTGTCTGTTGTTATATATTCAATTATACAGATCAACCCTGAGTTGAAGTATTACAATGATCTTATAAACATTTATAGAGCGACGCAAATATAAAGTGTAACTGTCAAAATTAGGGACATAAGGAGGAGCACAGACAGTATTTACCAGCAGGAAATGCAAATTTTATTAACATTTCTGTTCATCGTAACATTTGCTTTGGGCTTGCATAACATCACAAATGACTTTTCTCATGTTTTTTTTTTGTGTTTAACACCATTTCAGCACATTAAGTCTATTTAACGGCGGTGCATTGGTTGTGTCCCTGACTGTCTCTGACACCTACTCTAATTTACAAATCAGTATTTGTTTGCAATTAATCCGTGCTTAGAATTATGTTTATAATGAAATATGTCTTAACAACTAGCCTCATTATGTTGACCATAAAGAATTAATTAAACATAACATGAGTAAAAGATTTGTTTTAAGCTTTTCATATAGGGATATAATTTACGGGGCGGCACGGTGGCTTAGTGGTTAGCACATTCGCCTCTTATCGCTGGGGATTCCCGGTTCGAATCCCTATCTGGGTGGAGTTTGCATGTTCTCCCCGTGTCTGCATGGGTTTCCTCCAGGTTCTTCGGTTTCCTTCCACATTCCAAATACATGAAGGTAAATTAAATGCTCTAAATTGCCCTGTATAGTGTGTGTGTGTGAGTGTGTACCCAGCGATGGCTTGGCACCCTGTCTATCTGCCCAGCGCCCGAGATGTTCTCCCCTGGATGGGCATGGGAAACCCCCCCGCGACCCGCGTAGGAATAAGCGGAAGATAATGAATGAACTGCTATGCACAATGTTGCCAAAAATATCTGGTCACCCTTATAGGATGAGGAGAGACTCCTATATTAATGTCTTTCTGTGACATTTAAGTTTTGATGATCAGATATCCACATAGTTTTTGCTTCAAAGTCTGTTAGAACACTGGAAATTTACCTTTTTTTGCAAAGTCTGATATTCAGATTTTTCCTGCTATACCATCAAAGAAAGAAAGAAAGAGAAAGTGGTTAAGAATTAGGAAAGTGGAGAATAATAGAAGAAGCTTAACACATCCAATGCATATGAGAAAACATAAATAGTCGTATTTAGAAGTACCAAAGTTTCTGTATTTGTAGCAGTCTGAGCAAAAATCTGAGACAGTATCGATTTAATAATACTGAATTATCAGTAATAAACATTACCATATGTGAGTGTTGGTTCCTCTGATCCCGCCTCCTGAGAGAGTGGGGAGATGGAAATGGGGGCATAGGTGGAGCCACAGAGATGGAGATGGTAACACGGGTACGCTCTCTGCTGGCTGAGTGCTGATCTGTTTTTAGTTAGACACATATGATATTGATATTTGACAAATTTGTGCACTATATAATGACAGAACTTCTAATCTATTATCATGAATGATAAAAATTGGATTTGTGCAAATTCACAATCATGGAATTACTAGTTTGGTAAATCAAATAAATAAATCGTGTGAGCAAAACAAAATAAAAGTTCTAAAAACAAATTATTTTATGCTGTTATAGAAAATATAACTTTAAATATATGTATGACACTTTCTAAAAATGCAATACAAATTGCATTTGTTAATAATTTCCCTTAATTAGTCTGAATTTAACAAATGTAATACTAATTCATATAGGATTTAACAGTTTACAGTACCACTGTTCAGAAAGCTTTCATAATAAACCATTTTACAAGTAATGTCAACCATTAGTAAAGTCCTCAATAGTAATTATCAAAAAAGGAACCAATGAAATACTGTGAAATACTGCTGTAAATACAAACGATCACCTCTGTGCAGAGCCCGCAAGTTGAATTGGGCGTGATGGTGCAGTTCCTCCAGGCACGGTGGTCGTGTGCTGGGGTGAAACACATTGTGTTGCTGGTGCCAGGGGGCCTGATAGTGCGATGTCAGCTTACTCTCAATATCCAGATTTGAAACCGCTGGAGAGAGACAAAGGGATGACAGGCGAATAGCCTGGTTAAAATGTGCAACAATTACAGTGGCAGAGAACTCCGTCTTTACACTTTATGGCGTTTAGTATTTTGACTATTTAAATGTAAATTTAAGGAGGACTGAGAATAAGCATATAATCCCCTCACTGTGGAACTTTTTAAGTTAGGGATAAAAGCAAATTTAACATTTTTATTTTGTTCAGCAAATTATTAAGGTGGCTGTACATGTGATGTGGTGTTCTAAGAACACAGTATGACCATGCAGAAGTGAGAATGTGTCAGGATGGACAATGAAAGATGTACTTCACAAGGACACAATGAAAATTTTCACTGATTTTGAAGTACCATCACCAAAGCCATCAATATCTTTATAGAGTTTCAAGAAAAAAAAACCACATGGACGCTTGTGGGACCTCATATACTACAAAAAACAAGGGCTCCTGTCTCTAATTTAAGTTTTAGCATTTTCGTGCACAAACTTAAACTTGTATGTGTGTGTGTTTAATTTGTATTTTTTGTTTATGCATTTAAATTGACCAAAAATGCTGGAATTAGTTTATTAATTTATTACTAAATAGTTTATACAGTTTGTGTAGTGTTCCTGACAAACAATGCACCTTGATCATTTCCAGATAACACTAAACCAACACCGTCTCTCTCCCTCAACTCATACTCCTTTTATCCCCGCTGCTTACTACACAAAAAAAGTAAGAGATGATTAATCATACAGATGACCAGCAGGTGCATTCTTTACCAGTTCTGGTCCCCTGACCTTCATGATCTGGTTCATCATTGGAATCAGAAAAATTTAATAATCCCGGGGGAAAATTGTAGTAAGCAATATCAGAATACAACCTTGTACCATACATTATTGGTGTCAGAGAGAAGGGATTTTTATAATACAGCATACAAAATTGTACATTGTATATGTGTCTCTTTGCCTAAAGCAAAGTCTTAATAGATTAGATTTTAAGGTGATTTTTTTTGAGTGGAACTCCAATGACCTGCGCAGAATCCTGACTTTAATACAGACATAATCGATTTTTGGATTTCATTGAAATATTACTTGCAACTTGGGCCTTAGTATGATTTTCAAAATGTTTATTGGATTAAATACTCATAAAATTCCATGAAAAAAAAATTCCAAAATCTCATATAAAGAGAGTAAACATATCCTCATCAATATAGCTGTAATGCTTTGCTTGCCGGTCTTCCAGCTCCTACAATCAGGCCACTCCAGCTAGTTCAAAACTCTGCAGCCCGACTTGTGTTCAACCAGCCCATGTGAACTCGTCACTACACAACTCCTCTCTCTTCATTGGTTTCCTGTAGCTGTTTGGATTCAGTACAAGGCACTGACTCCAGCCTACAGGACAATCTCTGGATCTGTCCGCTCTTACCTTCAATCCATCTTTTCTAAATACACACCAACTCGTTCAATACGCATAGTGATGAATTTCACCTGGTGATTCCAAATTACCATGATGCTAAATCTTACTCTGTATCGTTCACCACTGCTAAATGGTGAAACGATCTTCCCCACAGTGTTCATAAGGCTCAGTCACTCATCATTTTTAAGAACCATCTCAAAACACACCTCTTCCACAAGCACTTGCTATGAAAAAATAAAATAGAAGCCAGATCGGATAATAATAATTTTTAATGATAATACAGTGCAGCTGTACCTACTGACTTGTATTGTTCTCTAATTTGTAAGTCACTTTGAATAAAAGTATCTGCTAAATAGCTAAATGTAAATGTAAAAATGTACTGAGGGTTCAATTAATTGAAGCAAATAAAAGTTTCCATTTTTTCCACATAACTAAACTAACGTTACGGTACTACAGAATCATTGATAACACTCTTGTTTGATTAATATTACAACTTGTAATTCACTTATTAAGCCAATCATAAAACAAATATCTGCCATGAAAAACTGAGAATAAATTCTTAATAAATAACAGGTATAAATAAAAAAATTTACATTGTGAAAAAATTCAGAATAATAAAGGAAAAATAAAAGATGGACCCCTTCTGCCAGGCAGAAAAATAAAGGCCACTTCATTGCTTTTTCCTTACCAAACCTCTCATCTTTCTTTCCGGCCTATCTAAAAGTGGCACCTGTTCATCAGTATGCATTGCGCGTCTGTGCCTGTGAATATTTTCGAATCAGTCGTATCTAAGCAACCTTTCATATCTCATTAATGGTTAATTAGCAGATCCTTATCATACTACAGTCTCCATGATTACAAAAGATGTTTTTTTAATCAACAAACTTAAAAGGGAACACAGACTGATACCATTTTTGTACCTTCCAAATTATAGGACAGCTAAAAATAATGCTGCAAAATACAAATGAGTCAAGCAGTATATGCAGTGGTGCTCAAAGTGTTTAAATGTTCTATATTTCTGCAAGAATATAATATACAACAAACAGAAAAGATAAAAAAAAAAGTGAAATATGAAAGTTATGAAACACCTGGTCTATTCATTGTCCACTCATAGACACACACCATTTCTAGTTCATCTTGTAGATGTAGAGTTGGAGCCAATCTTCTGTTGATTTAACTGTGTTAGACATTTTCTTGTTGTTTGTCAATATCACAGAACACTGATTAAGATTTAGTATGTTGATAATCCACATGTGGATACAGTACGTAGTGAGCGAAACTGATAAAACTTTACATATTTTAGACACATAACATAAAAATGATCTCATAGGTCCTAAACAGACATAAAGAAAACCAAATTAAATAAATGACTTTAATATTTTACCATCAGTTCACCGCCAAATGTATAATTTATTTTTTTCTTGGGAAAAATTGATCCAAGAGATGACTTTAAGTAGTGTGAATGTGAACCTCCGTGATTAACTGTTAAAAATCGACATGAGTCAGTTTTGCTCAAATCAGTGGAACGAAAATTGTTCTTGGTCATCCTGTTCATTAATGAACTGTCTTATTTATTTAAAGAAGTGCACCAGGCCCAGACAAAAGAGATCTGGAGGCTAAACAAAAAAGTTCAAATATTTAAAGAGTCTGGAGTTTACCAGGGCATTTCTCTAGTACAGTGGTTTTGAACCTCCAGTGGGCCGCAGACGTACTGCAGGGGGCGTAGGCCAAAAATCTTTTTTTGCACATGACACACAGTGCTAGCTAGTGGATTGGTTAATATGCTGAGCTATCTACTTGATTACTAACTAGTTAGTCAGCTGCCACACTCTTAAAATTAATGTGTTGGAAATTAACACATATTTTTTGCATTGATGGTGTCAACAAATGTTGTGTTAAATAAAAAAAAAATTTCAGGGTAAAATTACACAAACCCTCTACCCAAATTTGTGTCATTTATCCACCAATCGCATTGCTTATCGCATTGCTTTTGACTACGTCATTGTTTTTGACCCCCCCTGCGATCGCGCCACCTGATCGCGTCAGGTTAGCTCCCGTCACTGTTGCCAACTTAGACTTTGCCACTATATTTAGCGACATTTCAGACTTATTTTTCTAAATAGCTACTAGCGACATATCTCGTGATTTTTTCTGGTTGTATTGGACTTTTGCAGAGTAGCAGTTCTGCCCCACATCATTTTTTAAAATACATATTTAACAGTACAGGACACAATTTATTCATGTAAATGACGTGAAAACAATTTATGTAATTTACGTAAAATTCATTCAGGTAATACGGGTGTAGACAAAACATTAAATTTACGTATTTATTTTGAGAAGTGAAGGCCTATTTCAAAGGCAAACTTTCAAATAAGTTCATTTTCTCAGAGTTTATTTGTAGTTTTGACATATTTAGCACTTTTGTCTCTTCCACAGTGTCATTCCTTTATTCTATAGCTTCAAATAGACAAATTGACTATTATGCAAATTATGTAATGACGTCATTTAGCGCCTTCCAGCGACTTTTAGGACAGCCAATAGTTACTTTCCTTACTGGGGAGTTTGCAACAGTGGCTCCCGAGCCTTTCGCCAGACTGTGACAGAGTTTAAATTAAGGTAAGCGCAACAAAACGGCTGTATGTTTTGAACAAAAACACTGTATGAGTAAAATACACTAACTACAGAGACGTACGTGATTAATTAATCAACCACTTCGCATATCGGTCATTTGGACGTCGAGTTTTAACGAACCGTGCGCGCCACTGAACGTATTTGATTGCGTCAGGTTGGTTCTCCTTTCCTTTCGCCACTCAGTTTGTGACGTAACCTAAATTGGGGGTAACCACATCATAGCAGACCTTTGTTTTTAATGTTTTAAATCACATTCTTTATCAGCCACTTGGGACGCCCACCGCGCGCACCACTGAAAGCATTTGATCCATCCTTATGTAACGCACAGTATCTACTGTAAAAGTGCTGTGTGTTTTTGTATTGATCATCATTCCAGGCTGTGACTAACAGATTGCAAATAGATTACTATAGTTAAACTGTAACCAATGTAGTTAAACAACATGCAACGGAAAAAAATGTATGTAAGAATGAGTGAGCAAACTGTCTGATAAAATTAATAAATTAGTAATTATTTATTCTTTGGTTGTGATTCTATATACATGGCTCCAAACACTTTGTATGAACTGTATAAATATCTAATCTTCCATTTAATTTTCTGATGCCCATCCAGGGGAGAATGTTCAGGGTAGATAGACCCAGGACTGGGCACCAATCTATGGTTGGGCACACACTTTATCAGATCAGGTTTTGAACATAGCTCTCCAGTGCTGAGAGGATATTTCATAGTTTACTGAGATACCAAGAAGACAAACTGATGTTGATATGAATGTTATCGAGATCCCCCTGTGAGTCAAAAATAACTCTAAAAATATTTAATGTTTTTAAAGTTGTATCTGATGTTAACCTGCAATCAACAAGTCTGAAATTGTTTTTCTGAGACTGGAATGCCAATGTCAGGAATCAAGGAAGGGAAGTACAAACAAGTATGAATCTAGAAAACACCTGATGAATTCATTTTAAAGCTACCAAAATGATGTCTTTACACATAGGCATTTCACTGAAACCAAATCAGGAATATTCTCTTCACCTTAATGCACAGGATGTTTTTAATGAGTCTGTGATGGCGATCTTTCATGCTGTTGCATGCTGGCGCAGCAGGCTAAAGGTGCTAACAGACTAAACAAACAGATCCTTAAGGCTAGTGTGAGTGTGGAGCTGGACTCACTGATGGCAGTGTCATAGAGGAGGATGCTGGCTAAACTGAAGGCCATTTTGGACAATGACTCCCACCCGCTGTACCACATGCTGCATCCCACCCACTCTACCACACACATAAGCACATTCAGTCAAAGACTCATTCCACCTAAATGCACCATGGAGCACCACAGACGGACATTTCTACCTGTGACCATCAATCTGTATAATCAAACTGTATAACTCCTCCCTCATTGTTCAATTACACAACTTATACCATATGTGCAATATCATAATTTATGATTCAAATGTGCAATATTATATTTTTGGTACAATAATTCCCACTTAACATGACCCACCCACCAGTGCATATATATTTTAATTTAGGCATTCAGTTACTTTTATTTACCTCAGCTACCCATAATAACCTTCCGTTCAAAAAGCCACAGGAATTGACAACAGTGCAAGATTCAGTTAAAACACAACCAAATTAGTGCCAATAAATCTTACAACAAAAACACCCAGCAGACATATAACAAAAATAACCTTAAAATGAAAATGTAAAAAATCATAAGAGGAAAGAAAAGCACGTTTACTATTGCTGTAGAGGATTTGGAAGTGGTGGACAGCATTTGGAACCACCATTAAAAACATTCAACATTCAGGAAATGCAGCAGGAACTGGCACTTGACAGGGCAAGGATGATGGAACTAAAAAGAATTTTTTATATAATGATGTATTTCTGTGAAAAGAGAATCTGAATGTGAAAGCTGTATAAAAAGCAGGACCGAAAGAATACC
>JAOUQT010328503.1:0-13597 GCA_025769995.1 Xyliphius kryptos
ATTTCCACTGAAGTTGGATCAGCCTGTCATTTGATTTTCCACTTTGGTTTTGAGTATGATTCCAAATCCAGACCTCCGTGGGATAATAATTTTGATTTACATTTTGTTAATTTTTATGTTATTTTGTTCTCAACGCATTCCACTATCTATTACCTAAAGATTTTCAACCGAAATATTTTATTCATTGAGCTCTAGGATGTGTTATTTTTGTGTTCCCTTTATTTTTTTTTGAGCAGTGTATATAAAAACTATAAAGCACTAAATAAGTGGGGTAAAACATTTGAGAACAGTGTGTCATAAAGATCAGTGTGCAGTCGGTGGGTGGGCTGAGCTCCAAGGTCTCATTTGGTTTTCTGGTTTCTAAGTGACTTAACCATACACAGAGCTTACAGGTTAATGGGAGAAAATACCTACTTATTTTAATAACATTACTAATGTATACTGAAAAGAATAGGATTTGTGTTTTATAATTAGTAAATTATTATAAATAATTGAAGATACATTGCTAATAAAGGCCTCATTCCTTAGAAAGTATATGAAAGATCAGACATTTATTCGTACCCCAGTAAAAGTTTTATGATTTGCAGTTTTTTTTAAATGAACTTTGTAGAATGAACAAATTTTCTTTTCATTAAAAAGTTACAATATACAATATTATTAAAACTTCTTACTGTCTGAGACCTTTTGAGTGTGTGGATTGCCTACCAACCCAAAATTTTTTATGTGAATGTGTAAAGATGACCTAATCATTACTTATGGGCTGTATTATTAACGCTTTTTGAAGTCATCAGATACTGTATACACTGCACAACTCGCCTACTAATATGTATAACTAAAGACAACATGACTGAGCTGCAACATGGCACAGTTAAAGATTATTTAACCAAAATAAATATTAACATTACACTTGTATAGTTCGATACCAATAAAAGCGTTTAGATTCATATCTCAGATTTTTTTTTTGTACTGCCACAGAGTCTGACCAAATGTCAACTGTTTGCATTTACTCTTTATTTACTTAATTTAAAATAAAAAATATAAAATCATAATTCAATTCAAAAGTAAAATGACTTTTTTTTTTAATACAAAATGACCTACACATACTTTAGCTGATATAAAAGTAGGCATTGCTTTGCTTTTTCTAGGTGTCATTAATGCTATTTTGTTATTTTTAGTTAAGATCAGATTGCTACACCTTACAGTTTCAGAGGAAACAAAGCTACAATAAACATAAACCATTTTATCTTCGCACAGATTCTCACCCTTATCACCTCTACCTTCGTCTAAGCAGCAAAGTTTAAAAACAGGAAAACCACAGTGAGGCCCTGCAGCCATGACCACTTACATGCTGCACAACAATCTCCTTAAATATCTGATCACACATCAGTTTCACTTTATACACGAGATACTGATCTTACTTTAAATATGTACAAATAAAAAATACAGTGTGTTATGAACATTTACATGTATGAAAATATTTTGAACCTCATATGAAAAACTGCAAACTGGTGACCAAGAAGAGATGAATCATTAGAAGGTAATTTTGCTTTGCATGTTGACCTCCAAATAAAACATATACACTTTTGTTTGAGGTTTCAAGATAACTTAAAAAATAGCAGTTTATTTCACAGCCTGAAATACTGCAAATTCTGCATCTGAATGAATACAATTTGGAATCAGAATACTTTTTTGAGCACCAAATGGAAATGCAGCATTACACAGGACCTGGTCAGTGCCAGAGACTTATGATTATTATAACTAACATTAACATTTAGTCATTTGGCACACATTTTTATACAAATGAGATAACAACACAAGTTAGTAGTTTTAGGGGGGAAAAAATAGCTAAGCCTGCGCATTAAACAATCTCTTTGTTTTTTTTGTTTTTTTTTATAGCTAGTGTCTGTGGAAGCGGTGTGTTTGTTGAAAGTTTGTTGAGTGACTCAGCCTTAATAAACATATAAACATCAACTTCTAAGAATTTGCTTTTTTATAAAAAAAAAACAAAAGTCTCCTTAACCATTTTAAGCAAAAAAAAAAAATAAAAAAAAAAAATGTGCCCTTTGTTGATAAAAACTTTTTATAACAGACACATAATGTGACGGTTGCGCGTCGGAAGCCAAACGGGTGCTCGCCGGAGCCGAGCCGAAACAATGAAAGGTTTACGAAACAATGAGAAACAGCAATGGGAAACCGACACGCAAAACACAAAAACACGATAAACAATACAGCACAGGGACTACCGGAAACTGAGCGGATATAAAGGAAAACTCCCTGGCACGTGACAAAAGGTGAACCAATACAAACACAGAAACAGTTAATTACCTAAAACAGACTGACAAAGCAAGTTAATTAACTTAAAAGGACCAAAACAAAGGTAAGGAGCGCCGAGTGTTACTGAAAAAGTAACATCAGTAGCACTCATTCATAAAGCAGTATATTTGCAATCTTAATACTTTCTGAAGTATGTAAATTTAAGTATGTATTTTTTTTTTATTTGTATTAAGCCTCTTTTAATGTACTTAGATGTCCCTAATCAATATGCTATAACACTATATGTGACTTGTGAGGGGAGCGGGATCTGGTGGATTACTGCTGTGGTTTTTCTTTAGGAAGAAACCTTGGGAGGAGTAGGCTCAGTGGGGGACTCCTAAAGCGTCTGAGAAGCATTACAGTGTACGACAGACATGTACAGATTGTTCAGAGATCAGGTGTCTATATTTTACAATAGTGTAAGGTATATAAACCTCTAATAATGATGAGCTGGGTGAGGAGGTAAAATGTCAGAAACCAAACAGTATCAGGCCACCAAACCAACAGAGTCAAACCCGAGGTATACACCTTTATCTAAAAAGAATAAATTGAACGCAAACATAAACATATGTGTTTTCAATGTACTTTTAAAGACACTATAGCATTAACCACTCTAACCACAACTGTGTAGCAGCAGTAAGCATCTCAGTCAGAGCTCATATCACTGAGATTATTAGTAATATCTCACATTACTAATGAAAGAAAGTCTATTCATTCATCCATTATCTACCCCTTTTTTCCTGTACAAGGGTTCGGTGGGGTTTCCCATGTCCATTCATGGGAGAACATCTCAGGGGGTGGGCAGATACACCCAGGACAGGGCGCAAATCTATTGCTGGGCACATACTCACACATCCACACAGGGCAATTAAGAGCATCCAATTGACCCTGAATCCATGTTTTTGGAATCTGGGAGGAAACCAGAGAACCTGGAGAAAACCCATGCGGACATGGAGAGACCATGGAAACTCCACCCAGATCCGGATTCAAACTGGGTATCACCAACACTGAGAGGCAAACGTGCTAACCACTAAGCCCAGTGCCATAGGCTGCAGGGTGGGGTAGATACACATGGTACAGCAAGCTGAGAAATGCTTTAAAGTAAGTGAGTAACAGTAAGCCTTCGTGACTAAGCAGTTCATATAATAATTATAGTTAATAACATATTTAATGTCAAGCACTGCCGCCGATGCAGAATCCAAAACAGTCCAAAAAATGTGTTTTAATGATATGAAACACCACAGAACAGATACAACTCACACCGACAAACTGATACAACGGCAAAGGTGCAAAGGACGATCTTCAGAGCGACTGAAAGCTCTGCTTCCCATAGTACTCAGACAAGCAGGAGGCACAGAGAGATGAGGAGGAGGATCTGAGTGAGCGAGCAGAGTAAGTTTAATTTGTAATTACTGTTCTGCTGTACATTTGCCGAAATTGTGGTTCTCTTTGATTGTACAACTCTGGGTGCATACATACTCAAGGTGTGGAAGGGGAATTAAACTCTTTATTGGATGAATTATGTTACCAACATAAACACTTTTTGTTACATTCCATATAAGGAAATAACAGAAAACACAAGGTGAAAATCAAAAAGTCATAGGGGGCATGGTGGCTAAGTGGTTTGCCTCTCTGTGCTGGGTATTCCCATCTGAGTGCTGAGTCCCGATCTGAGTTTCCATGTTCCCCCCCCCCCGTGTCCGTGTGGGTTTCCTCCAACATTCTAAAAACATGGATTCCAGGTAAATTGTATGCTCTAAATTGTCCTGTATAGTGTGTGTTTGTGTGTGAGTTAGTGTGTGCCCAGCGATCGATTGGCACCCTGACCTGGGTGTATTTTCCCAGTGCCCGAGATGTTCTTCCCTTGATGGGCATTGGGAACCCCACCGTGACCCCAGTAGAGCAATAAGCAGAAGATAATGGCTGGATGGATGGATAGATAGATACAATGAAAAAAGTAATAAAAAATGGCTGATTTTTACACCATGATGGTGTACATGCTGATAAACTAGTCTTGACTATGATTTCATTATACTATCTGGCAGCTCTGACCTCTGAATACATGGTGAATTCAGAGTGTTGGGTCCTTTTCATCTTCTTTTGACGTTTTTGGACATCCACCGAAGCATAACAAATCTCACCTTTAGCCTACAATTAAGGATACAAGTATAAAATATATGATTCTGAATACAGTTGTAATTAGGGCAGTACCCATGTAATTGTATTAAGGTTTTGTTTTGTTGTACCTCAGTTTGTCTTTTGTTTTTGTCTGCTTGACCTATATTAGAAAGAGCAGTAGACCAGGTAAGAATTCAACTTTGCAACATTTTCACAATATTGACATTGATTAAAATAGTGAATGCAGGTTTTACACACAAAAAACTACAGGAGTTAACAAAAAGTAAGGGTACCTTGTTTGTTTGTACAAAAACAGCACATGACAGAAGAGAACAGTATGGAGATGAGAAGACACCCGATACCCCCAATAATCAGAATTGGCCAGCTTACAGATTCTTCTAAAACATGAGTTATGGTAATGTTGCAGAAGGGTTCCTCTGAAAAACAAAAGAACAGCTCATTTCAAACTTAGGTAAATTCTATTTGGGTTTCCATGTTCAGAGTCAGTGGTTTCATGGTGGCAAGCACAATCTCACACCAAGAAGGCCGTGGGGTTAATTGTGTATGACCAAGATTTTGTGTACCTCTGTGTATTTATTTGATTCTTTAAAGCTTATTTGCTCTCACTGTCCCAAAACTGGGAAGTAAGTAAACATTATCATATTTAGTTACACCGATGTGACAGAGTGTGTATAAATATAATTGTTATGGGCTTTATCAACTTCCACAAACATTATTAGGTTGAGTGCCATTAAAAGTGGAAAGACAGACCACATAGTATATAAAGGTTAAAGAGACATTTGAATGGAATAACACCACAAAAAGCTACATAAAAATAAAATACATAACATAAATGCAAATATTTTTGGATTTACAACTTAAATGCATTACCAAACTATACATATTATTTTTATCATTGTTATAAAGCTTTAGAAAGATAAAGAATTTAAACATTAAATTAAAAATGCTCTTACCAATGACAAAAAGGTTGGTGGTAATGTTTCCATTCTTGCATTCATTTAAATCATTTTTTCTGCACAAAGCGCAGTAATATAGGCCGGAATCTGACGTAGTGACGTTTTTTATTACTAGCATTTGGGTTCTGTTAAATTCATTCAATTTGAAAGAGAAATGTGGTTGTTGTGTTTTATTGATAGTGTCAATCCTGAGTTCAGTTTGATTCACATACAATGATTTTTTAATCCATATGGTCTTAAATCCTTTCTCCCAAACACAATCCGAAAACAAGGTGACATTATCTCTTTGTCTGACCTTCTGCCCCACTTCTGCTGCACAAGTTTTCTTAAAAGTGGTCAATAAAGCACCTGGAACACAACATTACACTTTGAAATACATCTTGTTTATTGCAGTAACCAACCACATTAAACTAAAGGTAACAGCTACCTAGATATTATATTGCAAATCAAAGCAGAGTCTTAAGTTAAAACTTACAAAGAATATAGATGAAAAGGACTCTTGTTTTCTCCATCTCATAGAATAATAGATCTGTCATACGATTGTCTGCTCTCGTATCTGTTTCTTCAACGTCAATGGAAATTTGTTTTACAATTGCCCTACATTTAAGAACCTAGATGATGATGGTTCTGTCACATGACGTCTTTTTTTTTTGGTTCATTTGACTGAGCCCTGGCCACTTCTTTTAGTTAAATGAAAAAAGAATACTGGTAATTTTTACAAATCTGTGAATTATTAAATCTGGATGTCAGCAAGAGCTGGGCCTTTCATGTTCAAGTTGTGTTTAATTTTGACATTTTCACTCCTTGGTGTTACATGAGTTTTTAGAGTTACAAGATTATAGGTCTGAATGGGAAACAGGGCTGTTAAATGTGTGGCTTTATGTACAAATGTATTTTACTGGACACAGGTTATTTAACATGGTACCTTATAGCAATGAATTGAAGATATATTTACATTTTTTGCTATTATTATAAAAATTATTGCAATTTTTTTAGCGCCTGATTTAACTGAAACCACAAAAAAATAACAAAAAAAAATTAACAGAATGAATGGAATCTTTAACTTTATAGTGGGCAGCATACACTATGTTTCCAGCTGGGATCAATCACATCCTAAACTAATAATTCATTTTTTTGATCACTTTTCCCTTGCCAGATGTATCAGGTTATCAGACTCAGTAAATTAACCAAAGCATGTAGATTTAAAACAACATACAGAGTTCTTTTACCTGGAAAATTAAGTAAGATAAATAGCTGGAAGATAACATGGAACTGGAATAATTTTTTCAGCAGGAAATATTCCAGACTGAATTTTGACAAAATAGAACTAGATGGAAAAGGTGGAGCTGCAATCAAACATAGATTTGTAAATTAGTGGTAAGTTAAGGTAAGATGGGGTAATTGAGCTATGGTCATGTGTTAATTGTGTGTCCATGTAGAGCTTTAAGCACGTACTGGCTGTTAAGCTTGTAAGCTAAAAGGGATGCTGCTCAGCCAAGGTCAATAACATTTAATTAACATTAAAATTTTATATGTAGGAAAAACATTTTTCTGCAAATTTTTTTTTTAATTTATTTATTATTTGTATTTTATTTCAGAATAAAAATATGTATACAATATCCTTATCTATGTCATTATAATGACATATAATAAGTATTATAATGTACGGTTGCTGGAAGAAAGCCGAGGTTGCAAACAGTCTGGAAGAACCGTTTGGATATCATTGTAAATATATGTTTTAGAATTTACTCTGTGCTCTCTACATTGTAGCATGAATTTTTCTTGCAGTTTTAGTATAAATTTGCCCAAACCTGCGATGTGGTTTATATTTCTGTTGTTGCTTGTATACTCTCACACAACACAAAATTATTTACAAAATACAACAGTATTCTTTATAAAATTAATTTTATTTTTACTTTGTAACAATCTAATACAGTTTCTAGTAAATTGTTACACACTGTTTGCATTTTACAGTTTAAATTCTATAAAAATAGAATTTTACAGTTTACATTTAAAGGAAATTGATGTTTATATATCTATAAAATATTACAACTCTAATAATGTATGCGGCAGGTTTTGTTTTGGACATATTAAACTTATTAATTGTATAAGATAATACATCTTGTGAGCGGCACGGTGTCTTAGTGATTAGCATAGACACTTCTCAGCACTGGGGATCCCGGTTCGAATCCTGATCGGGATGGAGTTTCTATGTTCTCCCCGTGTCCATGTAGGCTTGATCTAAATTCTCCAGTTTCCCTCCACAGTCCAAAAACGGGGATTGAGGGTAAAATTGCTCCAAATTGCCCCATATAGTGTGTTTGTCTGTTTTAGTGAGTGTGTGCCCTGACGCCCTGGCTTGAATGTTTTTTTCCTGCACTTGAAAAGTTCTCCCCTAGATAGGCATGAGGAAGTGAAAGATAATGAATAAATAAATACATATTGTAACAAATAATGTCCAAACATTACTTTTATTTGATAATGTATTTAAAACACATTTACAGTGTAAAAGTTAAACATATTATCTAGCAATTCTGATTTCTGAATGTGTGGTAAATGAAGAGCGTCGAGTTCTTTACATCTTCTTCTTAGGTGTTTGGATATCCACCGAAAAATAACAAACTTCAGTTTCATCCTATAATGTGAGTACACATGTAAACATTTATAATTTTTAAAGAAGAAAAAATCAGGTTAGTAGCTGTATTTTTTATTAAGGTTTTGTTTTGTAATACCCCATGAGTGTGTCCTTTGTTTTTGTCCTCTTGACCTATATGAGAAAAAAGCATCAAACCGTGAAATCATTACAATTTTTTAAAGTCTACATAATATTGATATTGACCAGTAAAATATGAAATAAAGCTGGGCTTTATTTAACTACTATAAGTCAATATAGAGTAAGGGTACCTTTTTTGTTGCCACCAAAACAGCACAAACAAATTGAAGAGAGCAGTAAAGAGACCAAAAGAAATCCAGTACCTCCACCAACCAGCACCAGCCAGGTTACACATCCCTCTACAACAGTTAGTGAGTTTATGTTGTGTTGCAAAGGTTTATCTGAGAACCACAAGAAAATATTATTTCAAACTTTAAAATGTAATCATGTGTTGGTCACATGTTTAATGTCATTGAATTACATGGAGGCACAGTGCATAAAGCTTACACTGTGGATTTGTTATGTTCTTTTCATATTTGTGTGGGTTCTATCAGAATTATTTAGTAAGTGTCTAAAAGCTTACAAACTCAAATGAGAAAAAGATAGCATGGGAAATGCATTACAAAATAGTGTGTTACCTACATTTAGACAATAAAACATTCTAAAAAAAGTTAGAACAGTAAAGCATTCACCACATTATATTGTAGCCGTTCCTTTTGACCATACTTAAAATATGATTTGTTATATAAAAAATACAAGTGATTTGTTAGGTGTCATTTAGTCCAATTCATCTTGCAAATACATCTCAAGATGTGCATGAGTACAAGCTCATTGTGGGCACCTATGTTGTTTAAAAATCTTTCATACTTTCTCTGTTTAGGACATGTAAGAACTGGAGGTAGTCCAGTCCAACACCCGCTTCTTATGCAGCCATAACATTGTAATGTTTTTGGCATAGTGTTTTGCACAATCTTGTTTAAAAAAAATATTTGTGGAAAATATATATTTAAGGCAGCACATGCTTTTAGCTGTCCGAAAAGACATTACCCTTCTCAATAGCACATACCATGACAAACTCTGGCTTTTGGACTTTATAACTGTCTAGTGGTTCTTTTAAAAATCCTTCTTAAATATTTTTAAAGTAAAGGTTCAAATATACATATTCCTTTAAATTTTTCCAAGGATTTTATCACACATGCTTTAACAAATTGGAACCTTTATCAATCTTTGCTTATTTAGGCTTGTATTTAGGGAGTGGTAGCTCAATGGTTAGGGTGTTAGACTATCAATCAGAAGGTTGGGGGTTCAAATCCCAGGTCCACTGAAGTTACCAATGTGGGTCCGTGAGAAAGAACCTTAACCCTCATTGCTCCAGGGTGCTGTATCAACCCTGAGTTCTGACCCCACCCAGTCAAGGTTCTGACTTCGAACCAGGACTAAACCAAACTCCCTCCTGCCACTTGTAAGTCGCTTTGGATAAAAGCGTCTGCTAAATAGCTAAATGTAAATGTAATGTAATGTAGTGGCATTTGAGAGATGCTTAGTTTACAAATCAGCTCTAAACTAATCTAAAATAATTCTACAACAACTGTAGAATTAGTAATTGACTGCAACAACAAGTAATTGAAATAGTTCAGATTAAGAATGATGTTAAGAAAATGGTAAATTAAGTAAAGAGAAATCTAGTAAAAATTCTCTACCTTGTGTATTATTGTAAAAGTAAGCAAACTGTAAAAGAATAAAAAAAAAAAACTCACTCATAAATAAATAAAACATGGTAAAGTTCACAATGTGCATCTATCTGTGTGGTTAAATGCAGTGAAAAGTGGCAGGAGTTGCCATTTGAAAGAAGCTCCTCCTCACCCTCTCTGTGTTGCCCTTCAGGGAGTGAAAATGCCTTTCTGAATGCAATAGACTAAATAGTAGTAGTATAAATACTGGTAGACAAGCGTGATGTAGCCTGATTATGCAAATGAGTGGAGTTTATAAATATGTATGTTACTGTTTTGGTTGCCTTATACTTTAGGAAAAGCTGGAGTCGAGCCCAAAGCGGGAAATTGAGGGCATGGGCATTGGAGAGATTAAGTATGGCGATTCCCTCTGTTTTGTCATGCACATGGCTACTGGCTTATGGCTTTCATACCAGGCACCAGATGTGAAAACAGCACGTTTGGGGCCTCTTAAGAGACGGGTAAGTGACTTACCAATGCTATAATTAGGTTTTGTTGGGATAATCAAATCATATTAGTCTGCTAGATGCACTTTGGTTTTGTTTGTGTTCATGCCATGCCAATACAAGGGTACTTGTTAATGAAACAGTACATCTTATGACATAAGGAGAATCGAAATATAATTTCTCTCTCCATAAACAGAGAGAGAGCGGGTTGCTGCGACCATTTTGGCGCCACCTACATCTTAGTAGAAAGGATGGACATAAGAAGCATAGGTAAAGACTGGTAAAATGGGAGGCAAAAAAATCCAGCCTCATCCTCTGCCAGCAGCAGTCTGGGCACGTGAAAAAAAACACCCTTTAGCACAAGCATATAGAACACAAGCCAGGGGCTCCAGCACACACATACACATTTCTGGAATAAAGTCGACTCAGGCGTGTCCAACAATAGGGAAAAGTCTTTGTTTCAGGGATGGGCAGCAAGCTTTCCATAACAGCAGTCCCTCCAGAGGATTTTTTTCTCTCTACCAGCAGCTCGCCAAGGTGAGCCGGAGAGATGGGAAACCGAATAGTGGAGTTCAACTGATTTTTTTTTTTTATTTCCAAATTGTCCAGTTTCGAGCCCAGAGCCACAACTTTCTCCAAGATCCATTCCATAGTGCAAGTCAATGTCACAGTCTACCCACAACTAGCACCCACAACTCTGCCCAACCCATCCCATCATGCTTGGCAGTTTCTGGGCCTTTTGACACCCGACCCAACTTTTTAACTTTCCAATCATAGATCATGAATCCAAATAGATAAACCTCTTCGATATCCTCAATGGAAAGGGGCGACAGGCATAGGACTCTCAACTCCCCCCGTGTGTCCATCATATTTCCATCCGCAAAAACGTTTCATCCGGACATCTGCTTCCCCGAACCTCGTCTTCTCGTAGAGTGTCAATAGAAACACAATACAAACTCATGTTTAGTCATTTCACCATCTTAATTTTCTTTTTTAACTGTATGTATTCAAGGCTTGCCTTCATACAGAAGGACACATGGACGATGGCTTCACACTTCAGCGCTGTCAGCAAGAAGAATCACGTGCTGCCCGCATCATTCGCAACACAACCAGACTTTTCCGTCACTTCATCAGGTTTGTTGAGGATAAATATTAAGACATTTTACTTTGTAGCCACAGCTTGGAGAAGAGTAATTTCTAAAATAGCCATGTCCTAATAAACAATTCTAAAAAAAATGTAAAAGTTGATTTTTTTCATAAGTTAGTCTTATATGTTAATGATGTTGGTTTGAAGTACCTTTATCTGTGGTCCGTGATTTTTCACTCAGGGATCTGGACTGCTTGGCTGGGAAAAATTGTGTGTCTTCTGTCCTTCTTCCCATCGAAGAGGTTCTTCAGACACTAATTGATCTCATCAAATATTTTCAACTCCCTGATGCTGAACTGGAGCATGAGGAAAAGCAAATCAGACTGCGTTCACTCAAAAACCGACAAAACCTCTTTAAGCAGGAGGTTAGTTTTTCTCATCGAGTTACAGGAATTACAGTACATACAGTACTGCTTGGCAAGCCCTACAAAGCCAGCTTAGTCACTATGTGTGGGATTTTTAAGTTGCTTTTATCACAGTGGTCAACTCAAGCTTTTAATAATTTATTGAATTAATTTTATGTTTTGTTTTTTATGTTATGTTTATGGCACATTGTATTGTTGTTTGGTCTTTGACAGCTCAGCTTTTTTGATCAGTTTATCTTTACTTACTAAAAAAAACTTTTTTATTGTGGAAGATGTTTGGTGCACTTCTCCTGATCTTTTTGCTTTGCACAGGCTAGATATTTATTCATCATCTTCTGCTTTATCCTGTACTAGAATTGCGGGAGGGTTCCCTATGCCTATCCAGGGGAGAATGTTTCATGCACTTGGCAAATACACCCAAGACAGGGCGCTAATCTTTTGATGGGCACACACTTACCTGCATGCATGCAAACACTGACTATACAGGGCAATTTAGAGCAGCCAGTTTACCTTAAATCCATGTTTTTGGACTGTGGAAGATAACCATAGAACCCGGAGGCAACCCATGTGGACACCGGGACAACATAAAAACTTCACCCAGTTTGGGATTTGATTTGGGAATTTGGGTGAGAGGCATGCTAAAAACATGCTAACCACTAAGCCACCATGTTCGTCACGTGTTTTCTTCTTAAATTAGTTGAAAACAGCTACCAAGGGGATATAAGTCTATTCAGTAAGGTAGCTCAGTGGTTTGGGTGTTGGGCTTGGGTTGGGGGTTCAAATCCCAGGACCACTGAAGTTACCAATGTGGGTCCTTGAACAAGACCCTTAACCCTCATTGCTCCAGGGATTCTGTGTGACCCTGTGTTCTAACCCCAAATATTAAGAGGGATACTTGTAAGTCGCTTAGGATAAAAGCGTCCACTAAATGATTAAATGTTTTGTTTCAGTAAGAATATAATGTGGTTAGTTTGGCACTGAAGGTGTTTTTCTTTTCTGTCTTAGGGTATGCTGACTTTGGTGTCTAGCTGCATCGATCGCTTAAGCATATACAACAGTGTAGCACACTTTGGGGAATGTGCAGGAGAAAAAGCTGGTGCAGCATGGAAGGACATACTTAACCTGCTCTATGAGCTTCTGGGTAAGAGAGCATTGGATCATTCCTCTATTTTTTTAATTAACATAAATAAAATGTGTAATATATAATTTAGTATAATGGTAAGATAGTATTAATGTGATAGTTGTGCTAAAACTGCTGAAATAGGAAATGTGGTTAAATGCTTTAGTAAGAAAATAAGTCTGAAAGCGGCTCAACCTGGGGAAACGCTAAAAATGGAAGCAGACAGACCATTTAAAATTATTTAGCAAAAATTAATGGACAGTATATAATTAACATCAGTTAGTAATTCAGATAATTTTGGGCCTTAAGGTCCCCAGTTCGATTCTCTGTCATGGCATCTAATACTTCTTGCTTCCTGGACACCGTGTACAATGCTGCCTACGACGCCAGTCACATGCTCCCTTCATGCAGTGTGTGTGTGTATATGTTCGTGTTTCGCTGCACAGATGGGTTAAATGTGGAGAAGAAATTCCTCTGTGTGTAAAAACTTGATGTTTCAGCTAAATAGGGAGAGGTAGCTCAGTGGTTAGGGTGTTGGACTATCAATCAGAGGGTTGGTGGTTCAAATCCCAGGACCACTGAAGTTACCAGTGTGGGTCCTTGAGCAAGAACCTTAACCCTCATTGCTCCAGGGTCCTGAATCAAGCCTGCGTTCTGACCCCAACCAAGTTGGGATACTTGTAAGTCGCTTTGGATAAAAGCGTCTGCTAAATAACTAAATGTAAATG
>JAOUQT010328512.1:0-13596 GCA_025769995.1 Xyliphius kryptos
TCTTTTAAATAAATATTTTATTCATTTAGATCTAGGATGTGTTCTTTTAGTGTTCCCTTTATTTTTTTAAGCAGTATGTTATGTCACGCATTGCATGTCAATTAGACAACGAGCTGGACAAACGGCACAGCCAATCATATATCAGTATTTAACATTAAGGAAAAATGTTTTAATGCGCCTTGTATTTGTGTTTATCACAATGCTTATAATGAGACTATTTAAGATGGATGTTTGCCCATGCAGATTATAATTATTTTATTTGAACTAAAACACGCTGGGTTATTTTTTATTATTACAAAATAGAGTTGCGGTTACATTAAAAAAAAACAGTTTGCACATTCATACAGATACAGATTTAATAGAATATTAGTGGTTTTTAATGTCATGTCTTATATGTATAATCATTTTACATTCTTAAAATTTAACATATATTGTTTATGATGACTGTTTGGTTATGTGTTTTACAATATTTGCCCCTTTTTTTTTAATTTGTCATTTACATTTTCAGGCGTGTGGCTAGCAAAAGTAAAAGTACAGGTGAAGTAAGTCAGTCCTGCAGTCCATTTGGCAAGAAAAAAAAATGCAAAGACAAGTACCTAGCCAAACATAGCTCAAGTAAGTAACACCCATATCACCAGTTTGTAAATTTGATACTGTAAAGTTATTATAATCTTTACACATAATAAACAACCCATGTTTTTCCGCAGTCTTCGATCAGCTTGATGTCATTTCTTACGAAGAGGTTGTACAGCTTCCTGCATTCAATCGGAAGACTCTAGTCCTAATTGGTAAGAATCTTGTCAGTGTTTAGGAGCAGATGCAGCCACACATTTCTGGCCAGAGATCTAATTTCATCCTGATCAATTATTTCATAATTTCATCCTGATCTACCAGGATTCATCTTTTTTAAGCTTAAATGTTTAACACTTAATATTATTAGCAATACAAGACAATGCGACTGTTTAGGAGAATATAAGTGCTTCTGATACTAATAATATCTCACATATTTGCGAATTCACATTTAAAGCGCGAATGACATGACTGTGAATCGTTAAAAGCACAAATTGCTTGGCCACGGCCATGTTTAACTGTTGACCGCTGTGACGTTGGGATTTCATAGACACCAAATATGACAGGGTGCAAACTATTAATTATACACAGTTATTAATGCACAAGTTTATTACTTTCTACAATTCAAATATTTACGAAGTAAATAACTGTCATTATGAAAAATGACAGGTTTCCTCATTTTAGATTAGTTTTTTTAAATAATTAAAACAAAATATTTATTATTCAGACTACTTTACTTCAAACATCACTTTAATTATACAGCACTTCTTTTCCCTTTTTTTCTCATTCCAGAAAATGTTTAGCGTGCTAAGATAAAATAGGTAAAATGTTAGAATAAACACCGTGTTTCAGTCATTTTAAATAGTTTTTCTTTTCTGAAATTAATGCAGGTGCACCAGGTGTGGGAAGAAGTCATATAAAGAGTTTGTTGCTGACAAATTATGCAGAAAAGTTTGAATATCCTGCACCTCGTAAGTAAAGTTTATATTAGAATATGTTAAATACTCTTTTTTATGTTTATGGTTGATCGCATGTGTCAACGGACAACTGAGACAGGAGGCATTAATGGTTGTTGAACAATTGAAATGGAAGTATTTTTTTATAATATATACAGGGGTTGGACAGTGAAAATAAAGTACCTGTCATTTTAGTGTGGGAGGTTTCATGGCTAAATTGGACCAGCCTGGTGGTCAGTCTTTATTAATTGCACATTGCACCAATATGAGCAAAATGTGAAGGTTCAATTAGCAGGGTAAGAAGTTTTGTTCAAAATATTGCAATGCATACAACATAATGGGTGACATACCAGAGTTCAAAAATTGGTTTGATGACCATGAAAGTGAAGTTGTACATCTACCATGGCCTGCACTGTCACTAGACCTAAATATTATTGAGCCCCTTGGTGCCACCAGCATGACATAGTGACCTAGCCAATATCCTGCAAGAAGAATGGTTTAAAATCCCTAAATATATGTCATTCCCAAGACAAATTGACGCTGTATTAGACGCAAAATGAGGCCCTACACCATACTAATAAAGTATTGTGGTCTAAAACCAGGTGTTTTGGTTTCATTGTCTAACCCCTGTATATATAATGATCAGCAGGTGTTTCTATTAAGGAAGTATTCGTAGAGAGAATACGGTGTTTAGTATTTCTGGTATTCCTTCTAGTTAATCCATCACTAGGGTCACATGGAGATTCCCAATGCCCATCCAGAGGAGAACATTTCCTATCTATCGTTGGGCACACACTTACTCACACAGCTATCCACTCTACGGGGCAATTTAGAGCAGTCAATTTACCTTGAATCCATGTTTTTGGACTGTGGGAGTAAACCTGTGAACACAATGAAAACCCATTTGGACGCAGGGAGAACATGGAAACTCCACCCGGAACGGGATTTGAACCGGGAATCCCCAACACTGAGAGGCAAATCTGCTAACTACTAAGCCACCATGCCACCCCTCATTATTTTTATAATCTAATGCAAAGAATAATGGTCTTTGCAAATACCTACAAAGCTGAAACTTGGCTTAATCGTTTCTTATTGTGTTTTTGGAAAACTACTGAAAGCAACCACATGGACCCCATCGTCACAACTAACACTATATTCATTCCACATATTCATTTCAGATTTTTTATAACACTCACTCTATTATAACACATTTATTTGAAATATATAAAGTCCAAAGACATCATTCATTCAAAAACAATTGCCTTTCAACTTTGTTATCAAGTTCTCTACCGTAGTGCAGCACTGGTATTCCACTAGTAATGATATAATAATGCATTATTTAATCACTATATGGACTGTATTATTGATAAGAAAACAAATAGTAAACAAAGAATTATCGTTCCAGATACAACCAGACCCCCAAGAAAAGATGAAACGAATGGACAGGAGTATTACTTCATCTCCAATGAAGAAATGACAAAATGTATTGTGGGCAATGAACTCCTGGAGTATGGCAGTTTTCAAGGCAACATGTTTGGCACCAAGATTGATACCATCCTCAAGATCCATGAGCAAAGCAAGATTGCACTGCTGGATGTAGAACCTCAGGTAAAAGCACAATGTGTCAGGTGACTTCAGTGCTTGTTAAAATTTGTAGCATACTTAAAAAGGTTGCCAGACTTATGACATTTTCTTGTCATTTTTGATTAATAACATGTATGAAATGAAATACACTTTTACTTCAATACAACAGTTTTAAAGTCAGTTTGATAAAGATAAATAACTTAAAAATTGAAAAATGTCCATTTATTTTAACTACTGTGCACATAATGTGTCTGTTTCTGTTGCTCTATATTTAACACTGTAACTCGCAGTGGCATATTTGTTAATTCGTTATTGTGATTTATTTACACACAGAGCAATTTGTCCTCCACATTTAACCCATCCGAGCAGAAACACACACATATACACACACTGGTGAAGTGAGCTAATTTTCCCGGGGCAGTGGGCAGCCCTCCTTGGAGCCCTCTTATCCTGCATATTAAAAAAAAAAAAAAAAAAAGTTCCAAGTTAAGGCACCCAGTTTAAATAAAATAAATAATCACGCAAAGGGTCATGTAAAAACAAACTCTATTAAGAATTATGGGACAATTATATTGCATGCATGGGCTGCACAGGGGAAATCTGGCGCATCTGGGGTAAAACACTAAATATGCAATTTTTTTGCTGTGGCAACCCCTGAATAATAAAGGGATAAATGCAGAAATTAGAAAAAGAATATATTGCAAGCATGTTTGGGATCTTTATTAGGGGCAGTCGTGGGCTTGTGGTTAAACTACCAGCCTTGCGATTTAAAGGTCTCCGGTTTGATTACCGTTCCCACCATGTATTCTTATGGAACCTAACCCCAATTGCTCTCCGGCCACCATATAAAGGGCTGCCCACCGCTTCAGGAACATGAGCTTACTTTACCAGTGTGTGTGTATATATGTGTGCATTTCTGCACAGATGGGTTAAATGTGAAGGACAATATGTAAAATCACTGAATAAGACTGAATGGTGGGAAAAAAAGTCTGCTAAGTGTCAAAATGTAAATATAATGTCATCAAGTTTGATTTTCATATAAAAAGCTGATACTTATTTAGAAAAATAAATTCAACATTAATTCTATCTGAACTTTTTAAAAATCTAACATACAGCACCAATTCTTTTTCAGACTCTGAAACTTCTCAGAACAGCTGAATTTGCTCCTCTGGTTGTGTTCATAGCTCCAACCAACACCGGTAACCAGGTCAGTCACATCATTTCATAGTAAAAATAAACAACAGCTATCAACATAAAGCATTTTATTATATTAAATAAATTAAAGGGGGCGGCACAGTTAGCCTGTTCGCCTCTCAGCACTGGCGAGTACCGGTTCGAATCCCAATCTGGGTGGAGTTTTCATGTTCTCCCTGTGTCTGCATGAGTTTCCTCAGGGTTCTCCAGTCTCCTCCCACAGTTCAAAAACATGGATAAATTGACTGCTCTAAGTTGCCCCATATAGTGTGTGTGTGTGTGTGTGTGTGTAACCCTTCCGTGAACCTCATGGAGGATTAAGCGAAAGGTAATGAATGGATATTTAAAGTCGAACATGAATGTATTGCAATAGTCACTCGTTATGCTTAACCTTCTACGAAGGTTGCAGGGGATAATGTTTCTGGCACAGAACAGATACATCCAGGACAGGGCACCAATCTATCACTGGACACACACACTCTATGGGGCAATTTAGAGCATGACATTTTCCTTGAATCCATGCTTATGGACTGTGGGAGGAAACCGGAAAACCCAGTGGAAACCTGCGTGGACATGGGGAGAACATGGAAACTCCACCCAGATTGGGATCTGAACCAGAAATCCCCAGCGCTGAGAGGCCATCATGCCACCCGTTGTTTAATATATCTATTTAAAATATGACTATGTATTAATCTCTTTTTGTTTTATCAACAGTCGGAGATGCTGCAAAACATCCAAAAAGATTCTGACCTCATTATTAACACATACCGCCACTTTTTCGATGTAGTTCTGGTGAACAATGACGTAGTTGAAAGTGTAAAGGCTATAGAGGATGCCCTGGATAGCGCCTCCTCAAGTCCACAATGGGTTCCTGTATCCTGGATCTACTGATGTCTCATTTACCACAATCTAGTATCTTAAAATCTTTAAATCAAAGAACTTCTGTTTTTAAATCAAGTGCAATACCAGATAATGAGACTTAGCTGATCGTCTCAGCAAGTCCAAGATGCATTTCTTTCTGTTATTAAGCAATAACCCTTCATTTAAAATAGAAACCTGAATTTGGGTTTGCACTGTGAGGTGCCAGAAAACAGCAAGGTGAAGGAAAACCAATGCAAAAAAATAAAGGACCACCACTGTGAGAAACACCATGATGTTCAGGGTTCGAACCTCATCTGTGGTATTGGTTGTATTAGTAATAAAGTGCCAGGAACCATTAAGTTTACATTTGCTGGAAACTGACAGTGTTTTCTCAGATGCCTGAAATAATTGTTTTCCACTACGATGAAGTGTTTGTCATGATGTAGCTCATGTTGTATTGCACTTTAATACTGAATAAATGTCCTACACTGGTATTCATGCCTGCCTACGATATTCAATATTAAAATATTTTATAAAACAAGTAGTTCCTATCCTTAAATCTGATTGGCTGAGCTTTTAGTCCAGCTGTGGCATTTTTGACAATAGCATACACCTCAGACCACTTTATTTATATTAAGGTGTGATATCCAATACATAACTTGAAATTATTTACCATAAACGAAAATACACATTCATATAAACCATGAGCCAATTCCTGACATTTATAAATTGTTATACAGCCTCTTGTATAACCTTTTTTAAAATTGTTGTTACTCAACAATCTGCATTTACTTTAAATACATTAACAATTTTGTTTGTAAACAGCACATCTCTAAATCAAACCTTTTTTAAATTGCAGGGAGTCGGTAGGTTTTAAAAAAGGCAGACGAGGACGTGCATTTTGAATAAAGCATGACTAACTCTTTCCCATGATATTTACCAATATAGCACATCCTTTTGTGTCTTTACTTTAATGTGTACATTACTATATTAAAAGTACTCAAACTTACCATACATCACTAATTCTCCCACTTCCCCCAAGTAGCTACAAAGGTAAAACTTGGAATTGTGATTCCATATAATGTCCTTGCAAATAGTATTCCCCACTTTCTTACATTTGACATCACCATCAACTTCACATAGGGGTCGAATACCAAACGTCCTAAAAATAAACTGCTTTTCACTTTCCTAAACTCAATGGTTAATTTGATCTCGCCAAACACTTAATTTTCATATTGTGGGCTTCCCAATCCCCTATAAGGCAGAATTTGGCACTGAGATTAACTACCAGATTAATAACCAATTCCATGAAAATCTAATGGGTTCTTACTTACCTGCATTCGATTGTGCACTATAAGCATTGAACACAACACCTCAGCTGTATCGGCGTCTTTGCGAATACCTACAAAGCTGAAACTCTGCTGTCATTCATGTCCTTGGAAAGCCTGACTAATTCAAGAAAGAAAGCAATAGCGTGGACACAAGTCACAACTCCCTCTATATTCATTCCACATTTTCAATTTTCCACATACCTTTTTCCCCCTAATATTCATTTTGAATATATAAACTCCAAAGCCATTACTCATTCAAAAACTGCATTTCAAACACCCTGCATGTAACAAAGGTCATGTAGTGGGAGCAACAGGCTTCGGTTTAAAGATTAGTACTGGACTTCCTAAAAAAATTTGCTCACACAAAAGGTAGATAAAGGTCCAATAACTGCCCTCATCCGACTGACAATCTCATAGCTCTACTTTTACTAGAGCCAAAATAATAAGTTATGAGTATTTATAGAACCTTTAATAAGACTCTTGAGATAAGTAATTAAAAAAACAAATCCTTTATAGAGATGATCTGAGTCTGTACACAAAAAAGAAACTGCTTTACATTATTCAACATGTAAAACTCCACAAAAAACGCCTTACAAAGGAAATCAAATGCACAAGCTTTTTAAAACAAATGTGGCAGAATGCCAGATATTTCTATGACTCGGTAGGAGAAAAAAAAAATTGAAAAGCTTTAATATATGCTAAATTCATCACCATTATGTACAAGTATAAAGCAGCCATCTTGTGTAGATGTCATAAAATCAAGACTGCTTACTGTACATTTTACAGTGAGGTAATTGGTCATCCTAAACAGATCTGTAACATACAGCCAGTAGGATGACTGTATAACGAGGTGGAACACATTGTTCTGTGGTCGACTTCTGACAGCAACACCGACACCAAAAAAATTTGGGTGATGGACGCAGGGAGAGAAGTGGAGTCTCAGGTGGTCACTACACTTCTTAAATGTCTTAAGTGTGAGGTTCAGAAGGCTTTGACGTTCAGTCCGATCCAGCCTCTGCTTCTTTTGACTTCTTTTTCTTTTTCTTCTTTTTTGCAGTTTCTGTGACCTGAAAGTAGATTAGTGAAAAGAATACAAGTTGAAAATGTGGACAAAGTCATGTTGCCACCATGAATTTATACAAATTTAATACACAAGTGCAAAGCCCTGGATATATGTAAATATACAGTTCATGTGTAACTGATCTGGGGGTCACTACAGTTGGTCAGGTCTGGTGTTCAGAAATGTTGAGCTACGATACACTGTATACTTTACGACCAATTCGTTACAGCCCACAATTCGTTACACAATATAGCATGGAGAAAACGGTACAAAATTTGGGATGCCCCTCACAGCCCCCCATTTCTCCCTTGTTTTATAACATGGCCATCGCTTCATTTGAAACAATTCCTGTAATGTTAAACAAATTCCAGCATCAGGTTACTGTTTTTATCAGTACAATTCTGGAAAAATCTTACTGACAAAACTTGCTTGGCTGCAAACTTCATTTGCCAACATGGGGATACCCTCAGAGACGTGCTGTCCGTTGTTATTAGTCACACAAGCATAGTTATACCGGCTGCTCAACAATACGCTGTCTACAGGAATACTTTTGGAGTTTGGCGATGAAACAGAAGTAGGGCAGGCAACGTGGGATGGGGCTGAAGTATACTGCGAATCAGCTAGAGCTCATCTCAATTAATTGTAGTTACCTCTGTTTTGACTTCTGCAGGCTCTTCGACTGTCTCCATGGCTTCCACCTCTTTAAGTTTCTTATCCTTCTTCTTTTTCTTTTTCTCCTTTTTAACCTCTTCTGTAGGTGCTGCTTCACCTTCGCTTCCACTCTCATCCCGTTTTCTCTACATTAGGAAAAGAGGTTAAAAGCTGAACATAATCTACAAAATCAAACTTGGAGTTAAAAAAGAAACCTCTTACCTTTGATGTTGCTGCTTCCTTAACCTCGCTGTCTTCAGTGGCTGCCGCAGCTTTAGGCTTACTGTTGTGAAGAAACAAGGTCCGGTTATAAACAGCAGTGAACATAAACAGACGTTAAAGAAATGGATGTCCGAAGAGCTCAAGGGCCTGTAATGCATACTGCAAACAGAAGTGACTTGAGCTCTGTGAGGTAATTTAGCAGACAGACTCCCTCTAAAGTCACAACAGACTAAAAAGGGATAACAAGTCTGCACAAAGCAATTAAAAATAAATAATAATAATTAAAAAAAAAAAAATTGGTCAGTGGGAAAGTACCTGAAGTCTACGTAGCCCTCCTTCCACTCGGATGGAGTGCTTCCGTTTGGTTTTCCATGTTTGTCCAATAAACCTTTTTGGATCATCATCTTCTTCTGACTGGCCTGAAGGTTCATAAAATGTTATTTGTAATATAACTTAAATCCAACTATTTAAGATAAAAATTTAGACTACGTACAACATCACAGCATACGTTCAACGCACCCTGGACATGTTCACAAATATCTGAAGATGTTTGTGGCAAGTCAGTTTCAAGTCAAAAATAATTGCCACAAAACGTATAAAATTATGATTTACCATGGGGAGCCAATGAGCAAACAGGCATCCTTTAACACAAACAATCCGGAGTAATTAAGGGTCCAAATCCACCAATGCAATAGCAATCCAGCAGTAGGCAAAAAATTGTCAGAACCACAAAATGCCCTCCACCCATGGAGTGCACTATAAAAAGGTCTGTCTTCAATCACCATTCTACATAATTATAAAGGTGTTTGGTAGGTTTGAGGTCAGAAAACTTAATAGACCCTGCACTGGAACACAATATTGTCCAACCAAGCTATCGCACAAGTTTGAAAGCATACAGTAATGTTAACCTCATGACCATTTGCTTATTTTTTATAAACTGTGGAAATGAAACAAAATGAAAGTTGTATGTACATGATAAAACTCAACTGTCATTTCACATTAGGTTTGTCCCAATACACAATCAATTAAGTGTATTAAGTCTTTCAAAAGACCCATATGCTGACTGCCACAGATTATTATTTATTTATCATTATTAAAACACAAAAAAGGTACTAGTTTGTCTCAACAAAAACCTATGCCCTTTTTGTGGACATTAAGATTTGTTCCAATTCCTCAACAAAGTGTGCATTTAAACTACATGGACTTATTAAAATCTGTAATAGTTTACCAAACCATTTATTGAACAGATAAATATATCAATAAAAAGAAAACATAGTAACAAAGAGCGAATTCACAACCACAAAATTTTTTTTTTTAATTTGAACATTAGTATAAACCACCAGTCATTTGCTCTTAGCCTGGTTTGGTGAATTACATTACCTTTGGCCCAAGACCCCATTTGCGAGGGTATGTGTCCCTTTCCATAATAACCCTCTTGATCTTGGCCACAACTCCATGGTCACACGTAGAGATTACTGCTGTCGTCATCAGTGCTACAGCTGTGAAACAAATATTTTATTTTGTAGGATTTCATACCAGTCATATACACACACATTCAATAGTCAAAGAGCAGAGCCATCAGTCATGGGTGATAGATACGTAGTCATCTTTGCACAGAGTGCTAATGCAGTCTATAGAACATCCAGTGGCTTAACCAGGAGTTACAAAATTAATTGGAAAGGTCATACCTGAGCAAATCGCCTCTCCTTTAGTTGTGATGACAACAATGTCTTGATTCACCTCAATGCCATCTTCATACCGCAAAACACCAGGTAACATTATTTTAGCACCATAGCAGATGGCATTGACCTGAGAAATGCAACAGCATGTTTAAAAATAAGAATAAAAAAACACAGAAGATATGCAGACTTCACAGAAACAACATACCGCACTGTCCTTCATGACAATCCTCTTGTGAGAGACCAGCAGCTTTTCCAGTGGATAAATCACTCTCCTCAGGTAAGTCTCATCCTTATTGTGATCAAACTGCCATTGTGCATCCAGAACATCATGCATGGTCACCACACAGTCCTGTAAAAGGGGGAAAGGGAAAATGTACATGACCTTTGCTTTAGGAGAAGTGAAAAGTGCAGGCATTAAAATGAAAGACTGTAGGCTGAAACATGATAAAGCAACAAAATAGGTGCTGCTTTTTGAGAGTATACTCTCAGCCGGTTTTTGTACCAAAGATCAATTACCAGGACTGAGGAGTGAGCCCAGACCTGAACTCAACACTTTGGTCGTCATAATATTACATCAGATCATAGTCATGCATCACTACATGCTACTGCAGCTCAGTGTTTAAACAATGCATTCACACCTGCAGATATAAATGTCTGCCATTATTTATGCCCTCAACCCTCTAACAGAATAATATGCAGGTTAAAGTGTGTGTGTGGGGGGGGGGTAAGACATTAATAAATAAAAATGGCTAATTTCCAGTTTCTACAGCTTTGTGATATTTTAATTATGTAATTAAGTGGTCACAAAGTGTTTTTTTGCAGTTCATTTCGACAAGTTCTTCAACTCCATTATTACAATATGGTAAATTACCAGCCACACAAATAAGGGCTGTTTAAATGATACTTCCAGCAACACAAGTTAATCCTGTTGCCAACTCAGTTACTATATTCAGCGACTTTTCAGACCCTTTACAAACTTATTTGTAAAGAACTAGCAACAAAGCTAGTGCCTTTCCAATTGTTGCTGAGCCCCAAGTTCTTCAGTTTCTATCCATGAGCCCTATTAGCCATCTATGACCTATAAGCCACTGCTTATTTTAAAGGCAAAAAACTGAAGTTCATTTATTTAGAGCTCATTTGTAGGGTTAAGTTTTTTTCAATTCACTTTTGTATTCAGTACATACTGTAACTCACCTTTTCACTTAGAACTCCAGAGCGGACCCTTCTGAGCTCCACCATCTGACCACCCACTCCCAGCAACAATCCAAGGTGAACACACAGTGTTCTGATGTATGTTCCTGCTTCACAGCTCACCCAGAAAATGCCTAGATCAATGAGCACAATATGCAAACAGTTTGTTAGGGATGGTCGTTAACTGAAATTAAATTTTAATAGCCTAAAGCCATCAGTCCAGGGTGATAGATAAATGGTCATCTTCGCATAAATGCTAATGCCAACTCTAAATAGCATCATTTGGCTCTGAATTTAAGTGATTAAAAAAGCACATTGAAAACTTACCCAGTCTGCGTTCCGGGTCATATTCAACAAGCTTGCTCTCGTAGATCGTCCTTACTCTCAGCTGACGTTTGACCGCAGCTATTAAGGGAGGCCTCTGAAAGAGGGCTCCAGTGAGGCACTCCAGAGCCTATAGCACAATAAGTGAATTAATAAGACAGCACCTAGAATAATAACAACCGATTTAAAATCAATCAAGTGATCAGCCTCGTTCATTCTTCCTTCGTGAAGTCTAGCCCTCCAAACCTACATAGGCCTTCAGCATCAACAACAACAGTAAAACACTGATGCAGAGACGAAAAGGCTGGCAGAAAGAGCAGGGCCTGAAGTCACTCAGAGAATGGATAAACAGGTTCATCATGTCACAAACAGTAACTTTAAATGGACACTGGCTCATTTTAGTCAGGCAACAAGCTAAATGTAATTTTTTAAAACACAAATAGAAGTTGGATTTATTTATTTCATGTAAAGAGGAAACTCATTCATTTATCTAAACAATTCATCACAAAAAAATAAATAGACAGAGCACATTACAACCTCCAGTTAGAATTTGAATCTCAAACCACTTGTTTTTACATTTTAAAACAAACATTTGCTAATGCATTTAAGAGTCAGTGTCTAAAACACCCAAAAACTTACCCTTGCAAGCTGATGCTCATTCTCTATTGCATTGTGCAGCCGTACTATGCCCACGTACTCTTTGCCTGAAAGACACGGCAGAGAGTACTAAGGAAAGGCCACTAGGTTTTTCTGGGTTAATTTATAACCTTACAATAAAGCAAAACTCGAGCAGAAGCGATTTGGCATGCTGAAGCCAAATACAAGTTTTATTTATAGGATTGTCCATTGTACAAACTTCTGAAAGTGCATTAATGAGGTATAAAAAAAAACCATTACATTACATATGAAGCTGCATTTTGTTAAATTTATTTGGCAAATGACTAATTAAAGCAAATCCACTAAATGTTACAAACTCACCAGCACTTTGCTGAGATTTAACCAGCCGTGTTGCTCTGTCAATGCACACAATTAAACAGCCAGTAACTTTTGGGTCCAGAGTACCACTGTGTCCTGTCTTCTCCACTCGTAGGATGCGTTTAATCCAGGCCACTACTTCATGGGAGGAGGGATTTGCTGGCTTGTCCAAGTTGATAAAACCTGACCTGTAACAAATAAGCGAAATCAGTAAATTGAGCCAAAAATTGTATCCAACAAATTGCCAGGACCAATCGGAAGCCATCAGTCTTGGGTGATAGATGGTAAGTCATCTTTGCACAAGTGCTAATGCAGTCTATAGATCATCATGTGGCTTGATTGAACACATTTAATTAGTACTGAAGGTCAATTTTACCTTACGTAATCATTGATATTCCTCTTCAGAGGATTTGAGCCATGGGGCAGAGGGGTGTAGTGTGCTGTTCTGATGTTGAGCTTGTCAAAGTTCTACAACATAAAATTATAGAACTAAATTACAAGAACGACCAAAGAAAAGTATAAAAAAAAAAAAATCCATATACCAAAAGAA
The DNA here is from genome assembly GCA_025769995.1 of Xyliphius kryptos. Taxonomy (NCBI): domain Eukaryota; kingdom Metazoa; phylum Chordata; class Actinopteri; order Siluriformes; family Aspredinidae; genus Xyliphius; species Xyliphius kryptos. Next base: position 13,152 of record JAOUQT010328512.1, read on the forward strand.
CTTGTGTCATACACACTTAAAAGCATGATTTCAGTCATAACCAGTCGTCTTTATTGGAACCAGTTTGAACTCTCAGCACCATCTGATCAGAACCTCCAACCAACTGAATCAGTATAAAACTGAGCCAGAAGTGGATGAACCGATAAGACAGAACCCGCACAGGCCAGAACGGACAGTACGGGACGCAGAGAGACAGAATTGCCCACAATCAGAGAATGGATAAAGTCATCATTATGCCACAATGATTCATAAGCTTCGAAATAAATTCAAGTAATAATTACCTTTAACAGCAAAGGCCACTGGGACGTGTCAAGCTTGGCAACCTTGGATTCAGGTTTGATAAGAAAATCACCAGTTTCCTGGATTTCCTGTCATGGAGAGATTAGGGATCAGAAAACAAAAAGGAATAAATTAAAAAAAAAGTAAAATAAAAAAAATTCATAAA
>JAOUQT010328517.1:0-24400 GCA_025769995.1 Xyliphius kryptos
ACCCACATTGGTAACTTCAGTGGACCTGGGATTTGAACCGCCAACCTTGTGATTGATAGTCCAACACCCTAACCACTTAGCTACCACTCCCATGTAAGATTGGTGTCCTGTTCTGGGTATATCTACCCAGCAGATGAAACTTTCTGCCCTGGATGGACATAGAAGACCTCCTCCCTGTGACTCTACTATAGTATTGAGCATAAAATAATGAGATAAAATAATCAAGATGCACATCCCAATAATTTTGACCATATTAAGTTGGAGCTGCCACGATTGGTTGATGTAGTCGATGATGTCAATATTCCAAGGTTTTATAAAATAAGATCCATTGGTTTTATTTCTAATATTTATTAATACCACAATTTGATTTCTAAAATGTGTCTGTTTAAAAAAAATGCTTTTCCTCGACACACATGACATCACTAAGTCTCCGGTCATTGGTCAGCTTCACTCAAAAAAAAGGTCAGGTTAATTGTGAATGGAATGTCAGATATAAAAATATTTTTAATACATTGGACTGGCGATGCCACAGAGGTTTGCACTTACATGAGATGATCAGTTCTTTTATTTGGAAGGAAATTCATCAGTTAAACTAGTCGACTAATCGATAGCTGATAGTTGAATCGATAGAGAATTAATTGTCAATGGCAGCCCTATACTAAGTACACAGATACCGAAATCCAGCGATAGATGAGCTGTTAAAAGCCCCAGAAGTGTAACAAAGGTGCATTAAAGGGGATTAAAATGCAGGTCGTGATCACGGAAGCATCTTTGCTCCTGAATGAAACCTTGGAAACAAAACCTGTGGCTGCTACAAAAAGCCAGCGTCCAAAGCGAGCAACAAGCATCAGCTGAATTATTTCCTGTCCCGCACAAAAGTTGTCTCAGCAACGTCCTGCAGGTCATTGGATATTCCACGCACATGGGATGGAGGATGGAGGCAGCGCAGCAGCTTGCGGATGAGGGAGGCTGCGTTGGAGGACCGGAGCCGGGATGCGCAGCTGGGACTCTCATGGGACAGCGGCTCAGAGGAAGCGAGACGCAGAACAGCTGCGCTTCTTTCATGATTTATTTCTATCGGCATGTTTTCCCTTCGCACAGAATCCCCCCAGGAGCCGAGTTACATCAACACACATCCGGGGGACAGTGCGCTCCTTCAGCGCGATCCCCCCACCCACCCCAAGTTTAGTAGGACCCATTAACGAGGCGGACTTCAACACACGCTTTTTACCATTTTAAAATGTATCAGATGTGATTAATAATGGCATAATCATCATGAATGCTAATAAGGTTAAATATTTTGGAGGAGAAACATGAGAGTGTGGTGTAGGTTTGTCTCAATCAGCAGGGAAGCTCGATAAAGTTAGCTTGATATTCGGCAGACATTCGCGTTTTGCTCCCCCTCCCACTTACAATCAAGAGTGCAGCACGGTGGCTTAATGGTTTGCATGTTCGCCTCTCAGCGCTGGGGATTCCAGGTTCAAATTCCGATCTCCGATCATGTTCTCCCCGTGTCAGTGTGGGTTTCCTCCCACAGTCCAGCCATGGATTTTAAATACATGGAATGCTCATAATTGCCCCATATAGTGTGTGTTTGTGCCCATCGATGTGCACCTCTTCAACCCCTCAACAGAGGTCTTAAGAATGTTTCAAGTTTTGTTTTACTAAAAACCATCAAGCTATTTAATTTGGTAAAGGTTTTACACTTATGTACCTTTGTGCTCTTTTTAGACACTCCCTTGCTCTCATTGCTTTCTTCCATGGTGTTCCCTATATAAATACATATACAGGGGATTTTGATGCAGTATAATGACTGCAGTTTAATTGGGTTATTCATTTATTAACTTCTACTTAATCCTCCACGAGGGTCGCAGGGCAGCCCCCATGCACATCCAGGGGAGAACAACTCGAGCGCTGGGCAAATACACACAGGGTACAAATCCATCGCAAGGTACAGACTCTCACACACACAGACTATATGGGACAACGTAGAGCAGCCAGTTTACATTGAATCCATGATTTTGAACTGTAGGAGGAAACCGGAGAACCCGGATGAAACTCATGCGGACAGAGGGAAAACATTTAAACTCCATCCATATTGGGATTCGAATCGGGAATTATGTTTTTTAGTTCGGTAAATGTTATACGTTTATGTACAGTGAGTGCTCTTTAAAGACGCTCCCTTGCGGTCATCGCTTTTTATCACTACTTGGTCGTGTTACATAAATTAATAAATATACAGACAGGGAATTTTAATGCAGTATAATGGAAGTATTTTGTTAATTCAGAATTTAATAAAAGTAAATGTACAAAAAAAATGTAAATTCGTATTTGAAAAAGAGCAACGGTGCAACTCGACTGTCGAATATCATCCTAACTTTCCCGGTGGTCGCACGGATGGTCACCTCAGTACCGCAGCGTCCCTTCATTCCACCCACCAAAAAAAACATCCCAAACTGCAGCTGTACACGCTTTCACGACGGTTACACGATAAAAATTCATTACGCAAACTTTTACACACTATTGAATATAAATACCGTAAAGTTTAAGCACCCGGAGTGAGTGTTTAACAGACATACGGACCGTTACCTAGCAAACATATATTTTAGTGTTAAGTAACATGTTGGCGTCATTTATACAACGTTTAAATAAAATATTTACCTCAGTTTTAGTAAAAGTAGCGCACTTGCTGAATCAGCTCACAGTACAGATAATGAGGGAGAAACTTACGCAGATGGAGAGCAGCAGGCAGCAGGAGGAACATCCAGCAGGACGGCATGACGGAGGAGGATTCCTGAAGCACGGCTCCGATTGGGATCAACTTCTCTCGGCTCGTTTCTCTCAACGCCCGCCAAACCCCCAGCGCCGGGTTCGAATCCTGTAGTAAAGGGGGCGGAGCCTGCGACAGCATCCTTAAACCGCTAACGTACTAGCGCACTAGGTAGTAGGTTGCGGCGCCGCCTCATACTCCGCCGCAGCTGCGCACTTCTTAAGCGGATAGTACGCGGATTGGGACGCAGCCTGGTTCCCTGAGAGCATGTGCGCACGTCAGTGATGCGTCATTACACACGAACGTAGCAGCAGAAGCGGTTTAAACCAGATCGAACATTTTACGGGCAAAAAAAAAGTCTGTACAGCTGCATAGAGCTGGAGCTTATAACTGATCTCATCACCTGACAAAGTAAATAAAATATATAGCCGCTATAGAAGTCCTTAAAGACGTAAGTGCACCAAATGTATTCTGCATCCTCGGGGACTGATGCTGAACAGGTGGAGATGCAGAATTTTTGAGTTTTATATACTGCTCAAAAAAAAATTAAGGGAACACTAAAATAACATCCTAGATCTCAATGAGTAAAATATTTCAGTTGAAAATCTTTATGTTGTAGACAGTGGAATGAGTTAAGAACAAAATAACCTAAAAATGATCAAAATGATTATCCCATGGAGGTCTGGATTTGGAATCGTACTCAAAATCAAATGACAGGCTGATCCAATTTCAGTGAAAATTTCTCAAGACAAGTTTAAATGAGACTCAGTAGTGGGTGTGTCTCCACGTGCCTGTATGACCTCCCTACAACACCTGGGCATGCTCCTGATGAGGCCCCATCCATGTCTCCTGGTGTTCTGGCCCGTCTCCTGGTATCAAGAGCACGCTCTGCTGAATGTTTTTGATACCAAGAGCATGGGGTTTGACTGGAACACCAAGGACTAGTTTGCAAAAATATGTTTTTCATTCATTCATTAACTTTCGCATAATCCTCTACTAGGGTCAAACGTTTCGGGCGCCGGGCAACTACAGGTACAGGATAGGACCGATTCAGGAGACGGCACCAATTTATCACTGGGCATAGACACTCAAACTATACGGGGCAATTTAGAGTATTCAATTTACCTTGAATTTATCTATTTTTGGACTGTGGAAAGAAAACCGGAGAACCAGGAGAAAATCCATGCGGAGAACATGGAAACTCCACCCAGAGCAGAATTCCCAACACTCAGAGGCAAACGTTCTAAACAATAAGCCACTGTGCATAGTATGGGTCCAAATAGCAAAGTTGTTGGTGAGCCTGGAAAAAATGTGAGTAATCTGGGAAAGATTTGGGGTTGAATTAGAAGAATGAAAGCATTTTGTTGCACTATAAGGATGATTAGAAGCCAATTGTACTATAGACAGCATGATGGTTTGGGGTCACAAAGTCGGCCAGACAGCATCCAAGGAACAATGGGTTAGGGATCCTTTTCAATTTCACACATTGCAGAAGTTGTAGGTTTGTGGTTAAGGAACCAGCTTTGCAACCTGAAGGTCCCAGGTCTGATTTCCAGTCCCACCAACTACTATGGCTGACGTGCCCTTGGGTAAGACACCAAATGCTCCACAGGCTCCGTATACAAGGTTGCCCACCCCTCCGGGCACGTGTGCTCACTTCACTCAGTATGTGTGCTCACTGCATTGATGGGTTAAATGTGGATGGTAAATTCCTCTGTGTGTAAGTACGGTGGGCAAAATCGATCACTTTATTGTTGCTAACTTCAGCAGACCTGGGAAATGAAGCCCAATCTTTAAATTGATAACCCAACATCCTAAACACGGAGTTACCACACCTCCTTTTTAAGGGGTAAGCTCAAAGTTGTTCAGATGACTTAAAACTAACCAAACATAAAACTACTCTGTATGAGAATAAGCTTACACACAGAGGAATTTGTCCTCCACATTTAACCCATTTGTGCAGTGAAAAACACACAAATACACAGGTGAAGTGAGCACACGTAGCCTTTTATAAGGCAGCCTTTTATACGGTGCTCCCCCGGGGAGCAATTGGGGGTTAGGTGCCGTACTCAAGGGCACTTCAGCCAGAACACTTGGAGGGACTGGGAATCGAACAGGCGACCTTCAGGTTGCAAGGCCGGTTCCTTAACCACAAGCCTACAACTGCCCCGATGTACATGATGTCATTTTATATTCTTAGTAAAAAAAAGAAAAAAGAAAATTTAGACATAAAATGAGACCTTAAATGATTTGCTTTAGCAAATATTTGCAGCTCTTGCAGCTATGAACAACTTAAAATTTGTTGGGTTGCTAGCATATAATTGTAGAACTACAAAGTCCATCTTTACAGAAAGTGGCACTGAAAACAAGCAGAAATACTTTTGCTTGAATATGGTCCATCAGTGATGCAGATCCCCAGGTCTCAAACACGCTACCCAGTAAATATTGATGAATTACTCAATTCAGGTATTTAGCGAACACCCCCATCGATGCAAGTTTCCGTTTTTAAACAGCTGAGGTCAAAATGAAAGCAAACAAACATTAACCTGAACAACGTCTTTTCTGTTTTTATTCCAAAACATCTAGGGTAAAAGGAACCGATCTAAAATATACAACAGAAGTCTTTAAGCACAAGGAACGAAATTCAAACGACGACGGAAAACAAAACCCAGAACGCATGATCAGCATCTGTTTTACACGAAAGCGGCAAAACCTGGAAAACAAAAGTCGATCATCACGGCGTCACCATTTACACCTGTACAAATCAGATTCCTCAGCCTGATCAGAGTCGGATTTTAATAACAAGGAACACAGGAACATCAGAACCATCCGACCGCCGAGCCGGAAGGTCAGTGTCAGTTATCGTCGAACGCACGAGGAGTGATGCGATTTCTAAACAAAAACTAAAATGCACTAAAGCAACCGAACCACAGATTTGTACAGATTTGTTTAAGAGGCTACAATAAAGGGTTTTTAAAAATAATAATAAGACGTGTAGGATAAACAGCAGGTTTACGACTGCTCTTACTAATGTGGACTGAAAACCGTGGAGCAAAAAGCTTGCTTTATGCATTTTAGCATCATGCAAGTAGCTCAGCACATCCAGCTACATTCTTAACTCGGTTCCACCAAACTGACTTGAATGTGACTCAATTATAAAGTGAGATTCAAACCCCATTCACAAAAATGAGGGGCTGGGTTTGTCTCTACCTAAAGAAATAGATCGGTCTGGCCTGGTGCGTTTGATTAACATAATGTAATGAGCTCAATCGCAACCCATGTGTGAAGTGTAAGAAGTAGATGACCATCAGATAAGGCACTCACTGTAAACGTCCGTTACTTTTCACTATAAACACGAGTTACATTATTCCTTTGCATGGAAACGCTCATCCTCTGATCGGATTTCTGCATTTAAATCTAATCGAGCAGTCCGTCTCTGATTCGGTTCTTTCTGCTTAAAGAGTACAGAATTCCAGGAGGAAATAGGGCTCAGTGTTTTAAAAAATAATAATGAAAAAAATTCACAGATTACAGGACCAGCAAAGTTATATACTCAAGACGCCTGTGAAATTCCGGTGACCGTATGAAGAGGACATTCTCACGTCTATGATGGTTTGTAGATGAACTAAGAGCCGAGAGCAGGAGCAGCCACCTGATGGAACCGCGGTAGAACTAGAAGGCGCAAGACGTGCGGGTTAAATAAACAGCTCAGTCGTGTCGGATCGGCGCCGAAATTATAAGCCCTTAACTCAAAAGACAGTGCCGGACGTGATGGAGTGCACAAAAACAAGCCGATGGGACCCAAATCAACTGTTCCGTGGCCCTCATGCGGAACCGGCGACTGGCCATCTGATGAGAAAGCAAACCGAAATGGCACATCACTGCGGTCAGTGAGGAAATGAGAAACGGCGTGGACTCGCCATTGCACTGTGCACAGATGTGTGTGTTGTTTTCCACTCCCACTCCGATCGCACAAAGCTGCAAAGGATCTACTGGACCATCACGCAAAGTGGGGCGAGAGAACTGGACAGCGTGCAGTCCGGGAGCGGTGGGAATGCAGTGTTAATGGTTCACCAGACCCTGAAGCATCATCAGTAGGCGGCGGGCTCGCTTGCCCAAGGAACTCTGAGGGTCCTGCTGCAGGAACTGGAGCAGCTTCTGACGAACTTGGGACAGCACGGCGCTCATGTGGTCACGGATGACGGGGTCGCTGTGATTCAGGTTCATCAGGGCGTCCTCCAGATAACTACACGACACAAACGACACAACAATTACATTTTACATTTAGTTATTTAGCAGACGCTTTAATCCAAAGCGACTTACAGGTATCCCAACTTGGTTGGGGTCAGAACACAGGGCTGATACAGCACCCTAAAAAATCTAAAAAAAAAAAAAAAATATCTTAAAAAAAATACACATTCAATAGTATTTTACGTTTCGATATTAGGAGGTTAAAATGAATAATATTGGGGGTGATGAGTTTTAAGGAAAGTTTTTAGGAAGCTTTATTTTGTAATTAAACGATTGGTACATGACTTTTATTTTGAAATTAATGACGCAGGCCGCCTATTGCGGACAATAAACCGGTTTGAACCAGCTCACAGTTTGTGGAAGCTCTGAGTCGACGTTCTCGAATAAAACGTTGAACATTAAGGAACTTCATTAAGCCATAACTTAAATATAACTTCGAAATATGTGCGAAATAACAGAACTACCTGAGACGAGAAATGACAGAAGCTTACAAATTAAAAGGTAAAGTTTTATCTTTGTTATGCTGCTCGCTAACGGGGCAGGCTTCACGCGGGGCCTTGTTTACAAACTCCTCAACAGCGTTGTAATAAATCATTAGAGTGGTGCAAAAACCTGGACCTTTAGTTACTAAACTAAAATCTTTATCACAGTGAAGGTTAAATGAACAGAGCGTTTATAAAGTTACTCTACTGAATGAACTACACTCAGTTCTTTTATTGGGGTTCACTGGTTCGGTATTAAGAGTTGGGCTGCCGTGGTCATTATTTTACTTTCAGGTCAACTATTTAATCGATTAGTCAACTAGTTCAAACGATTATTTTTTTTCCAAAAGAAAGGTACCGATCATCTCAAGCAAGTTTATTTTTATTATGGCACCGAACTGCAAAACCTACTCAAAACAGTATTTTAAACAGTCGTTTAATTTGCAAAGAAATCCACATTTTTCAACTCAATTTTCTAATAAAAGCACTTTAAAAACAACAGATGCTGCAACAAAGTGCTGTACAATGTTGTTGTTAAAAGCAATAAAACACAAAACAATATACCATTAAAATAGTATGACAAAGAATACAAAAGAAAAACATAAGAGCAATTAAACCCTACTTAAAATATGTCAATTAAAAATGGGCTTAAAAGGCTGGTTTTCCCTGCAGTGGAAATGTCTACATATCAATACCAATGTATAGTGAAGTGGCCTGTCTTAGAGGTAAGTCATTCCAGATTTTGGGAGCTGGAAAAACAACCCTTCATCAAATACTAGTTCTTCATATTAAACAAAGTACATGCCTCTGTGGCAATGCTAATCTCATTATCTGATGTGTAAATTGACAGGGGTGTCCTAACTTTTTGCAAGCAGGGACAAATTTGATGTAGTGAAGATACACAGGGGCCAATAGTTCCTTTTGACATTTTTTCACAGTTACACGCACTGTTATAAAACAATTTTTAATTTCACAATTAGCTTTATTTTTCAAATGGCACTAATCTGAATATTTGCCACTCAGGCGTTAACAACTCTAAAGACACAATTTTGTTTATATCTGGAGAGTCAGATAACAGCACAAACTGAATAGAATTTCTTGCATTTAAGATATTTAAATTTAAAGTCAAGCAGTTTATGTGGTCACCAATTTAAAATAATCTTGGTTCAACTGCATTGGTGCTTTTATCGCAGGATAATGAAAATCTGATGATTTGTACTCAATTTTCAGAGGTACCAAGGCAGACACATAGTATTAGGATGGAATATGTGATAAAACGGTGGAATTACATAAAAAATAAAATTTTTTTGTTATTTTGACAGGGCTAGCGAGCCATAAATAACCCATTATAAGCCCGGGCCGTTTGGAATCGGCTGGGTTTTGGACATGCCTGGTACATGACATTTCATACATAATGAAATGTGCTTAAAATACTTGCAAAAATAAAAACCGATAACTGGTCGATCGCACAGTACGTGTTGGTAGATCGCTGTTGAACACTCCACCTGTCAATGTTCTGTAGAGAATTTCACCTGTTTATGACACTTTTCTCCCCCTGCTTGTGATTTTGTATTTATTCATCATTTTTTTGATGAAACTGGCAATGAGTTTTCATTGGTCAATTTTGTCACGTGACTTAAGCAGGTCAGGATTTACAGTGCCTTTAGAATAGAGTTGGATATTACATGCCACACTTTCGCCTCTCAGAGCTCGGGATTCCTGGTTCGAATCCCAAATTGAGTAGAGTTTTCATGTGCTCCCCATGTCTGTGTGGGTTTTTTTTCTGGGTTCTCTGTTTTCCTCCCACAGTCCAAAACCATGGATTTAATGTAAATTGAGTGCTCTCAATTGCCCCTATAGTTTGTCTGTATGTGTGTGTGAGTGTGTGAATGCCCAGCCCCCGAGACCTACTGCAACCCTACTGCAACATGTTTTTTTTTAAGAGGATAAGTGGGAGATAGTGAATGAATTACATGCCATGCTGTTAACTAATGGTTCCAGCTTGTTACTTCTTAAAATGTAACGCTTGTAAGTTATATTTTTGTTTACATTTAATTATATTCTAGGTGTATGAGTAAAGTTTTTATATGTTGCTCATAAATATTTGTCGAACAGCAATTTATGAACAGATACTTGTACAATAATTTAATGGAAAAGTGTATGTGGCATTTTGTTTTTTACAAACATATGTAAATATGGCTCATAGACAGCATTTTTTGATTAACTTACTTATGTCAATCAGACTTTTCCCCACATGAAAATAATGTCAAGATATACCCAAACTGATGATTATTTGGAAGCCTATTTGCGTTTTTTTTATTTATTTATTTATTTATTTAGACTCTGGCAGCTTTGGTGAGGTCAACAAATTCATTACAGTGGCAACAGTGGTTTCAGGATGTGATTTTCCCTGATAGTGAGGTGCCCCCCCACCCAATCCCTATATGTTTGATAAGTGATCCATTTTGCATACTGTACTTCCACACAGAGAAGCATATCCTCTACATTTAACCCTTGCGTGCAGTGATACATACATATACACACACTGAGTGAGCACACATGCCCGGAGCGGTGGGCAGCTCTGTACACGGTGCCCGTAGAGCAATAAGGGTTAGAGGTGCCTTGCTCAAGGGCACTTAATTCATAGTAGTTGTTGGGACTGAACATCGAACCTGGCACTTTTAACCACAATCCTACAACTGCCCCAGAAGAACCATATTTCTCTGAAGCTCTTTTTTTCATGTGAGAGAGGTCCAGATATCCCTTTAGAGTTAAGCAGCATGCACTGAACGAAAGCACACTGTAAGAGTAATTCATTACAAAGAGCCAGTGTGTCATGGGGGCTTTTGTTAAAAAAAAGCTGATAATAGCCAGACTTTGCAAGAGGTCACTAATAATTCTTGGTCCCACCAACTACTATGGCGAAGTGTTCTTGGGCAAGGCACCTAACCCCCAATTGCTCCCCGGGCACTAATGTAGAGAAACATATGGACTCCAGTGAAGCATGTTAACAACTTTCAGTAGTTTGTATTTTGAGGTCTCTGTACACTGATGGCGCTAAATGTGTGATGTGTTTTAATGCAGAAGTTGAAGATGATTATTGGGGACTTTGAGGACAGGCTTCTAACATCAGCACCAATCACCTCTGCCTCATTTCCCACATCCTTCAAAGCTCAATCTCAGGTAAGATTAACTCACTATGCATCAGGGTACTTTAAAGTCTGTCGTATTTTTTAACGGTTTTAGAAAATGTTGTGAGCTTAAATATTTCTGATGCTGTAGATATGTTGATCGAGGACAGCAGTTTTTAATGTTTATTTAATCTTGCTGAATGTTTGCGATGAGAACTTAAACCTGGACAAATTTCATCAATTTAATGCGTGTTCACCTACAAAATATCCCTTTTAAGGCTTTAATGTGTTTATTTAATATAATACAGATGACTAATAATACTGATCCTTTGAATTTATTACATAAAGTTTATTTGTCTCAAACCATACTTACATTTAAATAACAAGTTGCATATTTTTAATAGGAATTACTTTCAGCCAGAGAGCTGGCTTGCATCTCATCAAACTCCAGCCTTTCTCACAAAACCATCGCGATGGGTGGAAACGAAGGAGGAGGACGTGGACCGGACAGATGGAGTTTATTTGGAATGTATCCCAATGTTCAGAAGTCCCCCACAGACCCAGGATCAGACTCCAATGCCTTCGGTAAATCAGAGCCTTTTAATGACCATTCGATTCTTCAAGCCAAAGATTCAATTATTCTCCATACCTAAGAATTGCACATGATCCGATTCGATGCGATTAATACACAATTTAAAACTTAATGTTTTTTCCCCCACATTAAATCTTAAGTTTCAAATTAAAAAGTCTTTTATTGAGGTGCAGAAACTATTTTATTTATGTTTATCAGACTATAGGAGTTATCAGACTCAGCACTGTACATAGAACAGTTACTCCATAAAAAGAAACGCATGAAGTCCTATAAGAACAACTGTACAGGGTGAGCCATAAATATGGATACACCCTGATAAAATGGAAGTGGTTGCTGATCTCACCTTACTTTTTGTGGCATATACATGGGAGGGGGAAAACATTTGAGGCTGGGTAATGCCCATGGTGGCCACCATTGTGTATTTAACTTGCACAAGAAAAACTATGGTGTGCTCTTTTTTAACGTAGCTTTTTCATTATCAAGTTATTGACTCATTTGTGACCTGGAGCAACGACAGTAACCCACTAAAAGGTGTTCTCAAAGTGCTGCCCATTGTGTTGAATTGTCAATGCGATTCTCTTCCTTCACTTTTAACTATAGTGTACTCCATGAAGATCCAGGATGTGGGGCTCCTGAAACAACGGGTACAGGAGGCCTTTGGAATCATTTCTCCTGTGGTATTCCTCTCTGTGTTTTAAGAGTGGGAGAACAGAATTGCGTTGACAATTCCAACACAATGGGCAGCACTTTGAAAACATTCTTTAGTGGGTTACTGTCATTGCGTCATGTTACAAACAGGTCAATGATTAAGACTTCGGCATAACTCACCAGAGCAGCAGAATTAAAAGGGGCAGATTCTGCAGGGCACTTAGTTGAGTGGGCCCCCCTGGAATAGGATAATTTCAGTGCCACGCCCTCTACTGCTAATGAGCTGGTTGAAAATCTGAAATGCCAGCACAGACTATCCCCGATCACCAACCCAGCACTGTCACACCTGAGATCTACACTTTAACTTCAGGGATCGCAAATGTAAACAGTTGTGTTTTTAGTCTACTTTTAAAGATTGATAGTGATTCAGAATCCCAAACAGTAACTGGAAGGCAATTAAACAGTTGAGGAGCCTTGAGGGAGAACGCTTTTCCGCCAGCAGTAACTTTATTAATTCTAGTAATTAATAGTAACTTTTGAATGGCACGATGGCTTAGTGGTTAGCACGTTCGCCTCTCAGCCCTGAGGATTCCCAGTTCGAATCACGATGTGGGTGATTTCCATGACCACTTGGGTTTTTTGTTGGTTCTCTGGTTTCCTTCCCCAGTCTAAAAACATGGATTTAAGGCAAATAGGGTGCTCTGTCCCCATAATCTGTGTGTCCCAAACCCTGTTAGAGGAATCCGGTGTAAAGGGTATCTGGTGTAAAACACTCAGCTAATGTGCAAGTTCATCGCTGTGGTGACCCCGAAAAAGAAAATGTAAACCCTAACAGAAGAAGAAGATAACCAGGAAGGAAGGAAATTTGTTTTATATCTCATCAGAGGATTTGCATTCAGATCAATCTGTCCGTGTTAGGTTTTCTGATGCGTCTGGTTTTGTTCTGCTGGAACCTCTTACAGTATGTTTTTGTCTTTAGGGGGCTTCAATCTGCAGTCATATTTTGGGCTTCAGAAGTCATCGACTCTGGACAGCATCAAGACCCAAGTGAAGCTCTCGGTTGAAGACCCGGTCAACCCCAAGGCTTCCAGTGTGGAGGTGATGTCTGTGGATGAGAAGAAAGCAGCTCCGCACAAAATCAAGCATCGTGACCTGAACATCCTCACACCATCAGGCTTTTGACCGTATACGTGTTCTTCTATTCGGACCACCCGCCACACATTTCACACACGCACAACGCACACACCCACTGCCAAGTTAAAAGTCCCAAATCCGTGCCACAGGTTTGATAAATTAATAAACGAATCAAACAAACTTCATTTTGTGTAAAGCTTTTAAAATTTCTGTGGCTTTCGGTTCAGTAAATCGAACGAGATGCAACATCGATCCAGAGTGTGGGGAAAAAAATGATTCAGCAGAATGTCTTATCAATACAAGCAAATTTCTTTTTTTTCAGCTGATTGAGGTCCTAATTCAGATAATTAAAATTGGCATCCAATTTGCATTGGTGCACCTAAAACATTTTGGATGAAGATGTCTGTTAAATGATTGTCATTGATATACTCTCCATGTTCTGATGTTCTGCTGAACCATGTTGTCTGCTGTTCTTGCGATGTTCAGATTTGCATGAGACTGAGGTGTCTGTGTCTCATCGTCCCGTTAAAAAGCAATAGCATTGAAGCTGATGGATCAATTTGCTGAACATAACTGATTTAATCTCACATTACCCCATTTCCATGTGTGTATTTTTGTTGCTTTCCAGTTTTGTAGACAGTATACTGATCGATGTAAATTTGATTCCATTTTGTAGCTGAAAATATTTTGTATTTATTTTATGACATCTGCTTTTTATAGTGACTGCTTTGCCTTTTAATTACATTCAATCTGAACGATTCAGGTGGAGGGACTCATCCGCCGTAATGACATTTCATTTTTTGTTTTGGACAAAGCTCAATCGTGCAGCCGGGGCCATAAATAAAGGTTTGTTTGAAAATATAATTGTGGTGTGTTGTTTAGTCTATATTGGACGTACCCAATATGTCCATCGCACAGTGCATGTTACACTAAGTCGCCACACCCCCTTCTGCAATCACCTCTTATTTAAATGTACTTTACGTTCAAAATTACGTGGCATTATGCTAGTGGGTGGGTCAGTGTAATTCCAAAACGTCATCGGAGATGGAAAAGCGAGGGCCATCTGGCATGCAATTCAGAACATGCCTCAAGACATCACTTTTAAGATTTCAGTTTGCGTACGCCGGTTGCACCGTTCTTGTGTTTTCCATTTTATGACAATGCTTTAAAAATTGCATCAATGGTCGTCATGATAAAAGTATCCATGTATTTACCCAGCGCCCGAAACGTTCTCCCCTAGATGGACATGGGGAACCTCACCTCGACCCTCGTAGAGGGGTAGGGCAGATACACCCAAGCGAGGGTACCAATCTATCACTGATACACACTATGGGGCAATTTCAGAGCAGCCAATTCACCTTGAATCCATGTTTTTGGACTGGGGAACAAAACCGAAAAACGGACAGGGAGAAAATGTGGACGCTCCACCCAAACTGAGAGTCGGACCACCACTTCACCACCCTGCATAACAGGGTAATTAACAATTCAAAAACCGTTTGTTACACATAAAATGTTTATTTAGCAAAAAAAGGGGCGTGTCCACACTATGAGACAGGACACTTCAAAACAACAATTAAAACCATATTCTGAATTCACACACAAATAAATATAAAGGCTTATCTGACTGATTTAATACAAAAAAAACAATTCATTGAAAAGCTGAAGAATTCTCTTACAATGCCGCTCAGCACAGAACCCTCCGCAACGCCAATCCCTCCCCACAACCGCCACGGACACTTTATACAAACTTTACATCTGGAATAGAAAAGGTGACATAAAATCAAATGCTTCGCCACCTACGAGCGATCACTGAGGAAGTTGAGCTTTTTTTGAATCCGATCACGCAATCATAACGCTTTATAACATTCGCCATGAGCCTTTGTTAATGTATGTAGATGTTTATCACACCAAGTGGCATAATGCATTAATAATTATATATTTGAACTTTTAATTATAGAGACCAGTGACACATGGAGCATTTTTCCATGAGTCCAGTATTCATAATGCATAAGTGCATTCATAAAGCTTTTTAAAATGTAAATAATGCTATTTGACATAAGCCTTTGCTAATGTTCATAATCTGTCATAACTTGTTATAACAATTGGACACAAAACTGTATAACAAAGCGACATAATGCACTATAATATTACCTTATTTAAACCTTTAGATATTCTTACTTAAAACAAGATGGTTACACTTAAAATCTGTATAGAGCATTAATAAGGCATTATGTACTACTATGTATGCAGTCTCCTTCAAAGAGGTCATTAATGACAACACTACTTTATGCATGTAAAAAAAAGTCGTTTACAGGAAAATATTTGTTAAATACAAATGTTATAAGTCTTTATGTCACTGGTCTTTTATAACAGGTTAATACACAGTCAAAATATATAATTTATAATGCATTATGTCACTTTGTGTTATAAAGCCCAATGGCATGTTTTTATAACATTAATAAGCGTGGTTATGTAGATCCGTGGACATTAACAAAGGCTTATTACAAGTATTAAAGCACATTAAAACGGGATTTATGTGAAGTGTTACCGGAAGTTGTTTCTTCTCAGAATCTCAAAATTTCTTACAAAAACGGATTCAGTAGCAACAGTCATAAACAAAACACTATAAAAATAAAAACCGAGAAGAAACAAGCTTTCACAGTAAAAGCTGATTAACAGGCGGTGCTTTGGTTGTCATATCTTTCTGTTTTCTGCATATAAACTTCATTAAGGAGACAAAGAAACAAACAAATCTCATGTAAGTCGTTCAGGTCAATGAATATAAAGCAATCATTCTAAACGTATAGCGGATACACTCTGATGGCAGTAGGTAACTTGGAGAATAGCTGCAAATAATTCAAATGTACAGTTTCCTCTTTCAAAAAAAATCGTGTGACTAAGAGGATGATCTTGCATAATGTTGTATATAAAATAAATAAAAAAAGCGTCTTCCCATTAAGGTAAATGACATTCTTTAAAGATTTCCCTTCAACTTCTGTGGAAAACCAAAAATGAAAAAAAATAAGTATTGAGACAGAATGTGAGGGTGGCATTAAATGAAATTGGCTACTACTATACAAATATACAAACCCGAATCTGATCAATACATTAATAAATCAATACAAGTATAATACATTCCCATAGGCACATTATTCTGTTGGCAAAATCTTGAGCTTTTAAAGGTCAAACAAAAACCATGGTTCAGAAAAGAAGCATGAACCTTAAAGTAACTGCAGGAGGTGTTCCAATCATGCAAAACAAAATTGTTGGGATTAGTGACTATTATTTATAAAGGATTACAGAATTTTGCAGTAACCGTTCACCATGAGTGATTATAGTAGTTGTGGCAACCATTTTGAGGGGATTGTGGCAACTGTCAACTATGGGAAAATGTAGTAGTTGCGGCAACATATTTTTTTTATGAGGGATTGAGGCATTTATGAGGGATTGATCATCATTTATGGAGAATTATAGTGGTTATGGCAACCGTCATTTAAGGGGATTTATAGGTGTTATGGCAACCATCATATATGGGGAATTACAGTAGTTGTGGCAACCGTCATTTAGGAGGAATTATAGCGGTTATGGCAACCATTACTTATGAGGAATTATATTGGTTGTGGCAACCATCATTTATGGAGAATTATACTGGTGGTGGCAACCGTCATTTATGGAGAATTATACTGGTGGTGGCAACCGTCATTTAAGAAGAATTGTAGTAGGTGTGGCAACTGTCATTTAAGAGGAATTATAGTGGTTGTGGCATCCACCATCTATGGGGAATTGAAGTGGTTGTGGCAACCATCATTTTTGGGAAATAGTAGTTGTGGCAACCTTCATTGTCTTTTGCAGTTTGGGGCTGTTTGACCTGGTGTTTTATAAAATAACATTAAATGTACTGAATGTTTAAAGCCGCGTGTTTTCCTTCCATCGAAGCCGCAGCGTGCATTCACACTCCTCGCTCTGAACATGGCAATGACTAGAACCAAAAAAACAAACCGGTTCCTGCAAACTGACCAATAAAGCACCACAGAATGGTGGAGAACCGCGGAACAACGGCAGGCCTCCATGCGTTTAGTTCCAAACCTCAGACACTCTTCTCATCTTCAGCCACGCCGTACGCTGCGGGTAGAGAACTGGAACTATGAGAAAGTCGTGTCCCCCGAGGGCTCCGTCGACCTGCGATATGATAAAAGTCGCTGCACAGCGACAGAACGTTGGACTGGGATGCGTCCCTCTGCGAGCGCTGCAGTTAAGGCTGAGAGAGACGCTTCCTCTGGATTTTCTGGAACATTCCTTCCTCCTTCAGAAACAGAAAGATGCTCTCATTTCTCTGATGGTGCTCATGCAGCGTTTAGGAAACATCCTGTAAGTGTTCTGATTCGGTGTTTGGGTTAAACAACAGAGTACGCTCCAGTTCTTTGGTTCACGATGTTTACAGGGTTAAAATAGTGTCAGTTATTCTTTGCATGATTAATGTTTATAAAGCAGCTGATTCAGCACAGAAACAGAAGGTGGCACCAAACTGCGGCGTGTTATATTAATTACAGACGCCAAGTCCATGCTCCGGGTTAGTCATCACTGCAACAGAAAAACACGCTTCAGAGAGAGCAACACAACATTATTTTAAAAACACGGCGAAAATCCATGCAGCCTACAAAAGACACTTAACGATTACAGTGTCCCACATACATAATCCCCTCCATCAGCTGCTAATTAAATACGAATTGGGAAGCTAAGACACCAACTTGAGTTAAATTCAAGTTTGGACACGCCCCCTTCTTGCTCTATTGTCTCCTTCATCTACCATATGGATGGACTTTGTAGTTTTACAATGTCCCCTCTTGGTTTTCTATTGCTCTGGAGAATCACAGAACAGGTATCATGTGGGTGGTGGATTGTTTGTCAGTTCTGCAGTGATACTTATGCAGTGAGGTTTTTATTACTGCTGTAGTTTCAGTTAAACACCTCAGTGACACTGCTGGGATAGGAATAATGCACCGACCAAATAATACCTGCTCTGTGGTGGTACGATGGGGATACTGTGGTCTTGACCATTAGAAATAAGTACATGGTATGTACGGTAGTCCACACACAGATGGACTACAATCTGGAATTATAGAACTACAAATTCCATCTTTACAGTGGAACTGAAAACAAGGGGCGTGTCTAAACATATAACTCTTAATTATACCCAATAAAACTAACATGCAAGGCACATTTTGTAGGTTTACTGACTTTGTGCCAACATCCTGGTATCGGAAACCCATCTGGACCCTAAAACACACAAACACAACCAAGTTAATGATAAAAATCTCAATATAAAATTGTTTAAATAACAACAATGATAAAATATGTTAAAAAAAAAAAGAATTAAAAAAAACAGTAGACAATCTTTAATGTAATTACGCACACCATGCAAAACCAAGGCTCAAACACAGAACGGCAAATAAATCAGCTTTTAGTTTATTTAACAATCAATTAAATCGTTATTCAGAAATACATAAGCAAATAGACTCATGCCATATAATAATAACTAATAATCTTTAGCGATAAATGGGAAAAATTTCCACAATATCTTATAGACAGCTCTTCAGGAACAGTAAAAAGTTTCTTTTAAGTGCTCAGTAAATAAAATGTATTTTTATTATATGTGCTTGCCGCTTTTGTAGGTCTCACAATACTTTTACATGTATAATATAAAAAACATAAAACGGATAGTTGTGGTCCCTAAATCTGATTGGCTGAGCCTTGGAACGCTTCACATTCGTATTAATGTGTGAAATACAATACATATTTGTTGGCTTTTTTTTATTTTTATAAATTCTGTTCTATATTTTATATTTGATTGTTAGAGAAACTGAAGGTTGGGGGGGGGGATAATAAATGACAGGGCACAAGACATTCTAGAGGGCTGTTGCTGTTAGTGTTAAAACAAAAAAAAAAGGGGGTGAAAAGTTTTAAATTTTCACAATAAAATGTCGCTGTCCCCTTAGTTTCAAAGCCAACATGTGTTTTAAAAACTGGTTTGGATTTCAGCACAGGGATGTCCGTTGACTTCAATGTTTTTGCATGTCGACCATTAATGCTAAACATTGCTTATGTGCTTATTCACCCTCGTATCCAGATGAAACAAGCATTATTAGACTGAATAAATATTTCGGTTTTGGAATATAATGTTTTTAAATAAAAACAATTTTTGAGACTCAGGGTCTCATGAGACTGAGGGACAGAGTCCACACGTAGCTGGGTATTTATAAAAAGGGCCGTCTCCCCCACATCGATTCCAAAAATCATCATACAAAATCATAAATTCCTGTAAGAAAGCAAACGCATGGACCCCGTGGTCCTAACTGGCACTATATCCATTCCACATATTTATTTCAATTTTTTAATTGCCCCAAACCAAACTCCAAATCCATCACTCATTCAAAAACAATTGTGTCTCAACTTTCACGTTATCGAGATATCGCTATCTCCAACATAGCAGCACAGGTATTCCGCTAGTTGTGAATAAATCATGGGATTTCCGTGATTTACTTACATAAATGACACGCCCTCTCGTACCGGATTGCTTAAACAGGTTGATTATTATTAGATTTCTTTTCTTCTCTCTTAACAATAACATTTGGAGATTTGGGATACCAAACTGCCCTCTGTTAATTAATATGAGGGCATTGGTCTGTCTGCCGTAGGACGAACTGGTGTTTCCTTTTAAAGAGTATGGTAGCTCAGTGGTCAGGGTGTTGGGTTGGTAATCTAAGGTTTGGGAGTTTAAATCCCAGCTCCAATCAAGTTACCAATGTGGGTCCTTGAGCAAGACCCATAACCCTCATTGCTCCAGGTATAATGTATGTAACCCTTTGTTCCGACCCCAGATATTAAATGGGATACTTGAAAGTCGCTTTGGATAAAAGTGTCTGCTAAATAAGCAAATGTAACTAGCACCAGAAGATGTTTCTGAATCACTTCGGACTAAAGTATTAAATGAATTAAAAGGAATGTAATGCTGAAAACCACATGCGCAAACAGTGCATTCCAGGCAGCGGTACAGTACCAGCGGACAGGGCACTTCAGGGGCAAACTGCCCACTATCCACTGCCTGGCCTTTACAACCGGCAGAACCCTGTCAGCAAGAACACATACAGACAGAGGAAACACTCACACCTGACATTATGCTCCATTATCCACACACTCACTTGAGAAAAGGAACAGCATTAAAGGACAAAGAAATGAAGGTTAACAGCAGGTATGTAAAGAGCTTCTGTGAAGAACATACAGTGGCTTGCAAAAGTATTCATACCCCTTAAACTTTTCCATATTTGGTCACATTACATTTATATTATCAAGATTATATAAAAGTTTGTTTTGTAGTCTGGAGGAAGTGCTTTGGCTTAAATTAAAAGGAGCACATACCACAGGACAGGGCTGGTCCAGACCAGGGGGTCCTTGTTCCCCTTTCTGACCCTTTAATCCTCTTTTTCCAACAGAGCCTCGGTCACCCTGCCACAGAAAACAACCCTGATGTTATTAAATAAAGCATCAACATCTGGCAACCTCCCATCTGCACTGCAACTAAACGTATACAAACATAAGTGTTTAGTCACATTATATTCACACACAACCCAAAAAACAAAAGAAAACACACTGAGCTCATTAGCACAATTAGCACCAGATCGGGATTCCAACCGAGAACCCCTTAGCACTGAGAGGCGAACATGCTAACCACTAAGCTGCTGTGCCACCCTCAAACTGACATAATGCATTATAACATAAACCTGAAGTATTATGAATACTTTATAAAGTTTCCAAAGAACCTCAACACTGGTCAAGCCTAAAATGTTAAATGTACATAAATGCACATAACTACACTCAAAGACCATGCCATAATGCTTCATAACACAATGTGACATAACACAATTTCATGTGAACCCATTTTGGTAACACTTTTTATAAATTCAGTATTCCTAATGCATTATAAACACACAAAGCATTCAGAATACTTAATAACCCTCATTAATGAGCCAACTATTTATAACCATATTTATAAAGTTATAAGAACATATCATCAGGATTTATAACAAAAAACAACAATCTTGGAGAGGCTGTCGGTTTTACGAACGGAAAACCTAAGAGACCAGAAACCAGAGAGAGGATTTGCACCAAAATGGCTACGATCGCTCACCTAAATACACTGAGTCACATTTTCTTTTTGGTCCCCATGTTGTCGGCACTGGATGGCAGTGCCGAGTTGTTGATCGCAAAACCTTCCCCTGAAGAGCTGTTGCTATGGATTACTGGCTACCTGCTCCGTTTTCTTAAGAATGTTGCTGGATTACGAGTGACACGGTGGCTTAGTGGTTAACATGTTGGCCTCTCAGTGCTGGGGAATTTCCGAATCCCAATCTGGATGGAGTTTCCACATTCCCCATGTGGGTTTCCTCTGGGTTCTTCGGTTTTCTCCCACAGTCCATAAACATGAATTCAAGCTAAATTGGCTGCTTTAAATTGCCCCATTAAGTCTGTGTGTGGCCTGTCCTGGGTGTATCTGCCCATTAGCAAAGGCTTATGACACGTTATGAAATCTTTATAAAGTTTTAAGAATGCACCTATAATACTGGATTAATAGAAAGCATTAGCCATATTTTCTATCTTTCTCATTTTCCCACTGCGCGATTAATACAGGCATATCTTAAGATAAGGATAAATATTAAATCATAAAAGTAACATGTGCAGATAACATTTTACCTTTTCTCCTTTAGTTCCCATATCACCCTTTTCTCCTATAAGGCCGGGGAAGCCCTGTAAAAAGTAAACAATGAGCCATAATACGACAGCATCAAGATAAAACGACCATTATGATAAGCACTTACATCTAATCCAGGCTCTCCCTGCTTGCCCTAAAAATACAGAGAAA
Source organism: Xyliphius kryptos (assembly GCA_025769995.1). Classification (NCBI taxonomy): domain Eukaryota; kingdom Metazoa; phylum Chordata; class Actinopteri; order Siluriformes; family Aspredinidae; genus Xyliphius; species Xyliphius kryptos. Next base: position 21,926 of record JAOUQT010328517.1, read on the forward strand.
CGCTTGTTTATTCCTTTAAATCTTTATAAAACAGACGGATTGTGTGAAACGAGATTCCACTCACAGAAAAATTACTTTATAAACCAGCTTTGGGCCAATGCCATGCTTTAAAAAGTGCTATAAAAATAAACTACATTAAATTAAATACAAGACTTGAACTGTGTAGTGTGGAAGCCCATTTCTGCTTCCAGTAATAAGTAAAAAAGCAAAAGTATTCGATATATCTAAAATGAGAAGACAGAATTATGAGATACTTTTGCATTTTTTTTCTTAGTGGCGAAAATGGGCTTCAATTGTTCTCTAAGGTCACAGAAACAATTCAGTCCCCCTAAAAAAAAAACAGTATTCATAATGCATTATTAACACATATATACAATGCCTTTTAACACTTGTCATGATCCTCTGTTAATGTCCATAGATATACATAACCACACTCAAAGTGTTATAATAACATGCCATATAGCTTTGTAACATAATGCATTATAAATGATATGGTTGAACTGTTTATTGACTTACTATAGAGCCTTATGGCATGTTTTTCTTTATGACTTTATCACTTTATGACTGTGGTTATGTACATCTATTTACTTACAAACGCTTATGAGAACTATAAAAAAGCATTATGAATACTTTATTAAGCTTTTTAAATGTGTTCATAATGCATTATGAATACTGGCTTTAGGCAAAGTATTACTGAAATAATGAATGACCACACTTTAATTTATGCTTGTAAAAAAAACTTACAAGCAGTTATTTTTTAGGGGAGAATAAAGTTAAACACAAATGTTATAAGGCTTTATGTCACTGGTCTTAATGATAAGTTAATGAATGGTTTAAATATATATGATTTGAAATGCATTGTCCCTTTATGTGGGGTTATGTTCATCTATGGGCATTAACAAAGGCTTATGACAAGTATTATAAATTATTATGAACACCAGATTAATAGAAATGGTTACTGACATTTTTGCAGACAGCAATGTATGTTAACTTTAGCATGTTCTTTGTTTTTTGGTGAATAACTGATTTTATTTTATTTTTTTTTATTCTTGCTAAGATATTTTACATTAAGTCAATATAACAAAACAAAAACCTTTCCCATAAGTTTGACTCCCACTTTCTTCTTTGTTCCGTTGTTAAAGCACTGCGGTGTATTTACTGAACATATTTTCACGTTTTTAAGATGATAGGTCTGCAAGGCTTTGTTTTAACTTACTTTTTCACCCTTGGAGCCTGGAAGGCCGACCAACCCTGTAGGACCTGAGGGTCCCTGAGGGCCCTGGATACCCTGCAAAACAGCAACACAACCTTAGATCAGATACCTTTGCTATTAACTTTACTGGTCAGCCATTTGATATGTTAGTTTCCTTAAATCGTGATGCGTTCTGACCGGCATTCCTGGAGCACCACTGTCTCCCTTCTCTCCCTTGATACTCTGTCCTGGATCACCCTGGAAACGGGGACAGGGAAAGAAAGGGAAGAGAGTAAGACAAGTTGTTTCATCCTTAATAAAAGTTTTAGTTTGAGCGACTTATAATTATAAAATCTGTACATTGAAAAAAAAAAAAAAAAAAGGATTACCTTAGCACCAGGAATGCCAGCATGACCCTGAAACACACACAACATGTTCGGAATCAACTCTTCAAACTTAATTACTTGGATTTTAACGATAAAACATAAAATATAATATGGTATTAGTAACCGATCGGTTGGTGAATGGTGCTTTGGCCTTATGTTAAAAATCACACTCAATTTTCAGTAGGGGTGTAACGTTATGTTATTTTCATCACAAACCGTTCGGTAGGGTCCACGTGGTTTGCGACGCGCAGTCGCACGGAGAATACACCACTGTTCAAAAATTTGGGATCACAGTGAAATTTTCTTGTTTAGATTATAAACACACTAGATTATGAAATGAAGCAAATAAACTGGACATGTAGACATTTTCAGAGTAAGAAATATTGATTTGAATAAAAATAATGACTGTGCACTTAAAATTGTTTGCCTTTATTAAAAAAGCCACCTTTTACAGCAATCACAGCTTGGCAGACTCTAGCTATCCACCTTTAGAGGTACTCTGATGTGATTTCAACCCATGCTTCCTGTAGCATCTCCCACAACATAGGTTGGCTTGATGCAGTCTTCCTCCGCATCTTCACTGCTCTAGAGTCCAGGGTTTTTGTGCCTTACTCCATTGCATACGCCGTTTTGCATTGCACTCGGTGATGTATGGCTTGGATGCCGCTGCTCAACCATGGAAACCCATTCCATAAAGCTTTCTGTTCTAAAGCTAATCTAAAGGCCCCATGAAGTTTTGAGTTCTATAGTGATGGACTATAAGTGGACTTTGCACTATAAGTGTCAGCATCCGCTAGCCCCACTCCCGACAGTTTACACGGGCTACCACTTGGTGGCTGAGTTGCAGTCGTTCCCAAACACATCCATTTTCTTATAATACAGCTGACTGGAATATTT
>JAOUQT010328518.1:0-13596 GCA_025769995.1 Xyliphius kryptos
TGTGGGTTGTAGACACCGCCTCATGCTACCTCTATGGTGAGAGAACTGACCAAATGCAAAAGTGAGCAAAACATCAGACAGAAAGGATGAGAACAGAGAAGAGGGGTGTGGTCACCATCTGCAGAAGCACTCCTTTAAAAAGGGGGGATTCTTGCTAAGTGACTCTCATTTCTACCTGTTTGTTCCATTTGCACAACAGCAAGTGAAATGGATTCAAAATCAGTGTTGCACACTAACTGGACAGCTTGATTTCACAGAAGTGTGCTCGACAAAGTTACATTGCGTTTTGAGAAGTGTGTATTGAGAGTGTAGCAGCTTTTCCAGGTTCTGTCTCTGGTTTGGTAAAAAGTTAAGGCGGGGCCATATGAGAAAATCAGGCTTAATGTGGAACTGCATACATGGCACACAGTGAACACTATACAATGCCCCCCGCCTAATATATACAACAGTATATTAACATTTAAGTAATTAGCAGGAAACATCATTACAAGCCAAGAAGGTGTTGGTACGACTGTGAAGCAAAAACTCAAATGTAATGACTGTAAAACTGGCTGTTTCCATGATATAAGGACTCATGACTACTTGCCGGTGTGGAAGAATATTAAATGCAGTGCATAACAAGCACTACACCAAATTCACACTGACATCCGTCAGGTGCATAGTGCAGATACCTAAAGTAACACTAGATGCCTTCAGTGAGAGTTAGTGTAACTGAGCATTAATAGGATGTAGTAGTGCATGGATACCTTTCTGCTTTAAGTGACTGACATTTTAATGCAATATAAAATCGACCACCTGAGTCAGGTCTCAACTTGCACTTTGGGAAAAAAGCAGGTTTTTCAAAAGCAAAAATAAATAAGGTTTTCAGACAATCACCTCCATCAAGTTTTGTGGATAATATAGCTGTTCAGAACATGATGCATATTCCTTCTGTACATCTACAGATCGTCTGAATTAGGAAGTGGCTTGAAAGTCACAACACTATTACAGTATCTTTTACAATTCAATCCACAACACCAAAGTTTGTGTCACTTTGTAGCCATTCTTCTTCAAAGACGAGCACAAGTAACAAGACAAGATACATGTAGCATTATGACTAAACAGTCTCTTCACTTTGAAGATTCAATGATGTACATGGACGCATCAGGTTACTGATCAAATATACAGTACAGGTCAAAAGTTTGGACGGACCTCTACCACCTTTTTGCTCCATTGTATTTTCTACACTTATCATACAAATGGACTTTGTAGTTTTACAATTGCAGCTTGTAGTCCACCTTTTTTCCCGTTTTTGTTGGTCAGGAGCATCACAGAACAAGTAGAATTTGGGTTGTGTATTGTTTGTCAGTTCTGCAGTGACACTGAAGTAGATTTAGTGGAGAGGTAGTTTCATTTCTCCACCTCAGTGACACTGCTGGCACCCACCAAATAATACCTGCTCTGTGGTGCTACTATTGGGGTCCTGACCATTACAACAGAGTAAAGGAGAATGAAATGGACTACAAACAGGTGGACTACAATATGTAATTGTAGAACTACAATGTACATCTTTACAGTAAGTAGAACAGTTACAATGTCAATTTTTGCCTGGTACTGCATTCACAGCGTCCACAGTGTGTTCCATCGGATGACCTGGACCTGAACTCGAGCCATGAACACGCACCTTCTTGAAGACGACTAGCTCCGCGGCCACGTCTGTTCAGCCCGCCGCGGCCTCTTCCCTCTCGGTCCACCCTTCTTTCTTTGCTCTCTGCCGTCACGCTTTCTTTGCCCACGCTTTTCTTCTTCCCCACAGTCTCCCAGGAGTCCTGCTCAAAAAGTAGACCCCAGCAAAGAATTAGCTTTCATAATTATAAGCCATAATGTAATGCTTCCATTGGAGTTAAGGGGAGGCTCAGTGGTTACAGTGTTGCTATAAATCTGAAGTTAACAGTGCGGGCCCTTGAGCAAGGCCTTAATATCATGGCTGACCTCAGCCATCTAGTCGGCAGTGGATAAAAAAAATTATGGTTTAATTAAAAGTTTCACGGCGCTGCAGCATCACTGGCTACTTGAACAATTACAAATGATACAATCATGGGGCAATTACTGTCTTCAAATTTTCAATTAGCATGTATATAGGAGTAAACCCACTCGGGTACTCACAGCACCTAAGGTTTCACAGCACCAGGAATCTGACACAACACTAAAAAAACAAGATGGAGCATTTTAGCTGCACTGATGTCTCAGGAGATGTCTCCTCTCAACACCATAAGACTGGATTGTTGGGGTGGGTCCACCATAACCATCATCTTTGTAGAATTTGAGAATAGACTGCCTTTTTCTCAATCAGTGTTCGACCCCCACCCCACCCCACCCCGCCCGCCATCTTTTATAATTTTACCTTAACAGGAACCTCTTCCAGCAGGAAGTTAATGGCCCTGTTGACATCCCCGTTGTGGTCATGCAGCGCCACCATGCACTCGTCCTGATTTCGCCCGGTGACTTCAATAAGCTGAAGGAGAACATCACTGATTAGGATGCAGGACTTCAACAGAAAATGATGAGGGTGAGAACCTCCGGCCACTTACCTGTTTGACCTTGTCTTCGAAGTCTGCGTCGTTCTTGTCGATCATTTGTGCGAGACGAATCTGTTCCGCTGTGGCCTGTAGGAGGCAATACAACACAATAAGCTTCCAGTAAGTGGAGATCTTATGTGTTTACAACATTTAAAACATTAAGGCTGCTGGCAAACAAAAGCCGCTCCTAAGGACCGTGGATGCCAAGACACGTACGGCTGATTGCAGCGCTCACTTGGCTAGATGGCATGTAATCAGGTTTCCGCCGGTGCAGACAAGAAAGCTAACTGTGATTTGCATGATGGAGCTGATAATTTATATAAAACAAACAGCTTTATACTCAGCAGCCATGTTATTAAATTCATCTGTTTCTACTGTACAGAACGAGACAAACGTTTGGCCACTTATTGTTCGTTATATCAGTTCCACTTACTGTGAAGATGGATGCTGTAGGTCAAGTCCATCTGTTTGGGAGTTAAAGTACATACTGTGTACACCCCCTTCACTCTGTCCTTATAGTCAGGACCCCAATAGTAGCACCACAAAGCATGTATAATTTGCTTGGTGTATTATTCCTATCCCAGCAGTGTCACAGAGGTGTTTAAAATGACCTACAGTGGCACTGCTGCACTAAAACCCCCTTACCGCATCAGTGTCACTGCAAAACTGACCATAAAGAATCCCCCACCCAAATTCTAGCTGATCTGTGATGCTGACCAACAGAGAATGGAGAACCAACAGGGGAATAAAAAAACAACATTAAAATATCTACTTCTCTATATGGTAAATAGAACTAAGAGGTGAACACCTAATAAAGTGGCCTGTACTCGTATAATAAATAACAATCAGCCCCTAGGTCACATGATAATACTGTGCTGTGCAGTCATTGGTCACCCCCACCCACCCCCATACCCACATTTCTTGGTCTCTCATTTTAGGCCACACCACTATGTGAGCTTGATTTGTTTCCATGGCAACATGAGGCCTACCTGAATCTGTTTCTGTGGCTGTGAGGTGTGTGTGGTCTGTGGCTGCCCTCGGTCCCGACTGCCTCGGGCGGCATCAGCAACCACTGAAGTCATCATAAACAGTATATACAAAATAATGTATGTACAAAGTAGAAAAGTCTAGAGGGAAGGACAGAGAGGAGAGCAATCAGGCATCTTAAAGGCGTAAACAGGAGCGACAGGTGCAAAAATCAGCAATCATCGGAACCGCAGTACTGTAAGACTATCATGTAGGCTGCTGGGCAGCTGCTTAAATATAGCCAACCAAACACAGCCTGTACTGGTGTAGGGTTACACCATGTGCAGTCCGCCCCCCCTCAGTCCCCCGCCACACTGATGTATAATCAGGCTTGAACAAAACAACCCTGAAAGCATGGTCACCTGGACAATCAGCTTCCTGCAGATTAATGCATTAATCATACGCACGGTAAAACCTTGCCTTTAATAGCGTGAGGTCATAAAATGGCTTCATCACATGGTCTACATTAGTACCGCCTCAGTCCTGTCTCAGACGACAAAATGTTACCCATCTGAAGTCGTAGAGATGCATTCATGAGTCCAAAATATCCAAATCACCACCATATTAAAGATTCAGAACTATTTAGCTTTATAGTGCACTGCACAGTTAATACAAGAAGCATTTACAGATTACTGATAAGTCTCAAAATCTGAACCAAAACACTACAAAAACTGTACATCAAGTTACAAACTGGCCAAAGAACCACAAGAGGTGTCGACAGTCCTTTTAGTCACGGCATCTAAACTCTTGTTTAGCATATCTGGAACAACACGGCATCTAAACTCTTGTTTAGCATATCTGGAACAATTACAGAAGAGAAACAGCACTAGGATTCGACTGACACTGTATAAATATAGCACAACAAATCATATTTAAATATAATTAATCGTCCACTTTTCAGTTGTCTTAGCTAAGCTGCTTTGTGTTGCTGCTTAACAACCAAGGACGTAACTAAATATCGTGTATCACGTATCGTGGTATTAAAAGTATCGTTAAGTCCCTATAATGACGTTACCAGGTTACCGCACCAAGCCACACATGCTACAAAACAACCAACAAAACCGCGGCGGTTTAACTTCTAACCGTCGTTAGATGACAAAAACAGCTTTGTAACTGATTTTAATGCACAAAAAAGCAAATGGAAGCAAAAAATCCTTTATTTATGACCGGTTTTTATCGTCTAATGTCAGTTAGAAATGGCCGCGTCCAGAACCACATCCGCCCTTAAGGGGCACGCACTTTATTCCTTTGCGACGGTATTAATAGTTGAGTAATTCTCACCCACTAAACAGGGCGCATTAAGCGGTTTGGGACAGAATCGTTTTTTATATACAAATATGCGATTAAACGACAAACTTTAGACAAAAGTTTGTAGTGGACTCGATTTATTTGTAGATTAAATATAACAGAAGCATGTTTAACAAAAACACGGATGTTTTCCAACGTGATTAGAAATGAAATTATTCGGTATTTAGCTGGTTAGCTCGCCGCCGCACATGTATGCTAACTTCGCCACAAAAACCAAAACTCCGCTGTAACAAAACCACGGCTCGATTCCAAACGGTCATCGCAATAAACGACGTTCACTTCATAGGGAGGCAAAACCCGGGCGCTGTAATGATTACACAGTGCTCTGATAAAGGGCACAAAAGACGATTTGAAACACAGCCGTCGTATTAACGGCAGCAATGCGAAAGTGTCGGGTGTTCCAGAAAGCCATGTTGAAATTGGTTATAATATGAAGTTTGTTGATTAACACGCAATTAAAGTGAATAAAAGGAAAAGCTAGGCCCCGGTGGCGAGTTTTTAGCCCCGGAATCCGGCGATAACACATACCCTCTCCGCTCGGTGAAGGCTAATGTTTTTACCTGCCCACAGCTCACCACGCTTCCCTCATGCAGTGTGACGAGCAGCGATGCCGCGACAGGAAACAGCATGGAGCGCGCGGGCAAAATAAAAGTCCCCTCGCTGGCCGTTCAGCGGTGTAAACAAAGAACGTTTCATGATGTTCGAAGTCACTTCTATTACATTTTAGGTTTAAATCTCACCTAAAACCAGTGTGTTCACAAAACTACTAACTAATAAACTGAGTATTCACACTTAATTCGTGGCATTGACACAAAATTTGATCAATAGGCAAACGTTTATTGACATTCCGGCATTTTTGGGAAACTTCTTAAAACATTTTTTCCACAGACAGTTTATAATTATTTTTTCTAAAGCAGCCAGATCGAATAATGCTTAACAATGGATAAAAGTGTCTGCTAAATGACAAAATTTAAATGTATTATTTGTACTTACGTTTACAAAAAATGTTCTTGTTTTAATGTACACATTTGGATGTATAGAACGTTTCCATCATTGTATTTGGTCATATATTTGGTTCTACAGCTTTGTAAAAATATACCACTAACATCAAATAATGCAAAGAAAACAAGTTCCTATTCATTTAGGAACAACAATACTAATGTTTTAACTCAGAGTTCAGAAATCAATATTTGTTGGAATTTATGTGTTGCCATGCTTTCAGTCTCTTCACACTGCTTTTGGTTGACCTTATGCCACCTTTGGTGCAAAGATCCAAGCAGTTCAGCTTGGTTTGATGACTTGTGACTAATCATCTTCCTCTTGATTACAAAGGCAAAGGGTAAAATCGACTGTCCACTGACTGGGATGACCATCTTATTTGAATGTCAGTCAGCAACCACAGGATGACATCGCGTGACCTAAAAAAGGAATGACAAATGGCAACTGGGGTGAAGTGCACGGCAAGAACAGTTGAGAAGCAATGAGAAGCAAAGCCTCAAGTTTGCAGAAGACCATAGGGATTGGACCATAGAGGACCGAGTCCAATTTTCAGCTTTGTCCAACACCTGCTTGTCTAATGGTTAGATTGAGACCTGGAGAGGCGTACAAGCCAGTGTCTTGCACCCACTGTGAAATTTGGTGGAGGATCAGTGATGATCTGGGGATGCTTCATCTTTGCGAAGGACATATGAATCAAGCCACATACAAGGTTATCCTGGGAAAAAACTCTCGCTTCATTCTGCTCTGCCAATGTTTCCTAACTCTGAGGACTGTTTTTTTCCCAGCAGGACAATGCTCCATGACACAGCTAGATCAATCAATGGGTGGATTAAGGAGCACCAGTTCAAGACCCTGTCATGGCCAGCCCAATCTCCAGACCATTTAAAACCTCTGGAATGGAATTAAGGGGCAGATGAATCGTCACAAGCCATCAAACAAAGCTGAACTGCTTGTATTTTTGCTCCAGGAAAAGCCATGTTGTCAGTAATAATAAAAATGATAATAAATTTTATGTCATGGGCGCTTTTCTGTCACTCAAGGACACCATACAGAGAAAACTTAGACAATAATAACAAAGCAAAACATAAACATACAAATGGAACGAACCATCAAAAACAGAACAATTCTATCACATGAAAAAAGCATTTCTGAACATGAGTTTTGAGTGCAGATTTAAAATGAGACCATGTGGTTATGTTCCTACTGTCAGGTGGTAAGGAGTTCCAAAATTGTACTTTATAGAATAAAAGGAACACTGTTCATTTAACTCAAACATATACCTATAAAGAGTCAAACTAGAGAAATTGATAATCTCGCAGTGGTCTCTTAATTTTTTCCAGAGCTGTAGAACTATATAACCAAATACAATGATGAAAACATAATATACCCCCCCCCCACCCCACCTCAATTATATATCACTATTAAGTCTAATCAATAATATATTCATTCTTTCTGCATTTTACCCTCAATTATTCAGGGGTCATAACAGCGATGAACTTGCATATAAGATTTGGCCATGTGTTTTATGCCGGATGCCCTTCCTGACACAACCCTCTTCCTCAACACACAGCATAGGGAGAAAATTAAGAGAAGATTCACCTTAAATCCATGTTTTTAGACTATGGGAGATAACCTCCATGGAAACTCCATCCAGATTGGGATTCGAACCTCTCACTAAGAGGCCAACGTGCTAACCACTAAGCCATATTGCTGCCCCCATTTTAAATTTTTTATTTACCAAATTGCCTTTTTCAAAGCTTATAAAGTAAAAAGCATGGGAACAACCTAAACAGGTTACTAGTCCATCACAGGGCAGACACAGTCTGACCGTCACACCTAGCATGTTTTAGCACATGGAGAACATACAAACTCCAACAAGAAAATAATAGTTGCTCACCTTTCCTGGGACTGAAGCTATTTCAGACACATAAATCTCTTGAAGCCCAGTAGGTAGACAGAACACTGGGCAGGTCAGCAGTCCACCACAGGGTAAGTTATCTATTGTCTTTAAAACTATGGAAAAGAAAATCCCCAGAACTCTCAAATAAAAGTCTACACAGACATGGGGAGTACAAATTCAACACAGAAAACCCATAGAGTAGGAATAAAACTTACAATTTTCTTGCTGCAAGGTGACACCACCACCCACTGAGCTCTGAGTAATGTGACTAAAGGACAAGAATAGTGTCGTATCAAAGTGTTTTGTTCATTTGTTCCAAATTGTAATGTTTCAAGATGAAAGTTGGGATGTTAAGGAGTCCCTGTTTATAATCTGTGCTTCTAACCTGTGTGTTAATTGAATATATGTATCAGCACAAGGTTCATGGTCAAATCACTGCTTAATGCTTAACAGAAAGGGGCTCCGATTTGGATCCCAAAGGGCCGGAGTCCAGTTTGCTTGGTGAGTTCAGTAAGGTTTCCGTCTCAGTATAATTAAAAGTAAAGACTCTGATGGTCCGAGGCAGGACTTAGTGCTCTGTTTTAATCTAAGTGCTCAGTACAGGACATATTTTATGAGCAATGTTAAGAGCTTGACGTTTTTTAATCCACCAGTTAAGCCACATTGGCCAATGAGTGACATCACTTATCAGATAGGATCCAATCAGGTCAGTCCTCAGTGTTACCCCTGTGTGTACTTCAACCACTGTGTCAACACAGAAAAGTTTTCAAACTCTGCCATTAAAAAAAGGATTTGGCCTTTTGTTAAAGAGCTCATACCAGGATTTTGCAAGAGAGGAGACTTGTAAAGACATTTCAAAAAAGTGTATCATCCTATTGGAGTAAACTGGACTGCAGACACATTAATGGAATTGTCCTCCATCCCACATTTTAAGCAAACATGGTATTAACAACTCAAGTGTCTCTCTTGTTGGCTTCTCTCCTGATGAACAGCATTTTCTGGGTGTCTACATCGGAAAAGGTAAAGAAAATCTCTATATATGTATATATATATCTCTAAATATCTATAAATCTTATGTTTACATAAATATATATAGGGCAGCACGGTGGCTTAGTGGTTCGCATTTTTGCCTCTTAGCGCTCGGGATTCTTGGTTTGAATTCCAGTATGGTAAACTGGCTGCCCTGAATTGCCCCCATAGTCTGTGACTGTGTGTCCAGCAATAAATTGGTAATTGGTGTCTTGTCCTGGGTGTATTTGCCCAGCGCCTGAGACGTTCTCCCCTGGATGGGAACCCCCCATCCCCCCTGCGACCCTCGTAAAGGATTAAGCAAAAGATAATGATTAATATATATATACATATATTATATACACACCTTATATAGGGGCGACATAGATTGGGGCAATTTAGAGAATCATCTTGAATCCGTGCCACCGGACTGTCGGAGACTGGCGACTCGAAGGAAACCCACCCGCCACTCAGATCGGGATTCGAACCTGGATCCCCAGCACTGAGAGTTGAACATGCCTAATGTCTAAGCCTCAATCAATCTAAATAAAAATGTAAATGTAAGTCTCCTAAAGCACCACTTTGCTTCCCGAATACTGACGCTGTATTGGCCGCAAAAGGAGGCGCTACACCATACCAATGAATTATTGTGGTCTAAAACCAGGTGTTTCAGTTTCATTGTCCAACCTTCTGTAGATCTGTGTTTGTATCAATAAGCTTGTTATTCAGACTTTTGTGTAAAACCATTAAATATTATAATCGGTGTATGTGTCATTCTACACTGATATGACATCAGGTTGGTACGTGAAGCAGCTTTCAAATAGTTTAGGTACTTTTGTCATATTTGTGTAGCTTTCTTATATTTTTGGGTGGTAGCTGTTGTGAAGCTTCATTTAGTGTCGAGCAACTCACTGAATTTTAGCTTACCCAACACTGCCTACATATTTAAATCAACATTATATATATATAATTATATATATAGTATATATTGTAAGTTTAACATTTTAGTGTTAAGACACATTTCTTTTACCTGAACTGATTTGTGGAATCTTAAATGATTTTCTGTTTGCAGGAGCGTTCTGTAACTTAACCTGAGCTTCGGCCCGACGTTCTAAGTGAAGTTTCTTTTGTTCTCACCGTTCCAAAGTTGTTGGGAACGTTCCATTATGTTCTGTGGAAAGTAGAGGATTTATAAAACCTAAAAAAATAAAGTTTGTTTGTAGTTATGACATATTTCATGTTTTTAAAAAGTGACTTATTTCGCATACTGCACTCCCACACGTAGAGAAATTTGTCCTCCACCTTAACCAACACACACTGAGTGATGTGAGCACAGGCTTTTGAACAGCACCCAATAGGCAATTGGGGTTAGCTCTTCCTTGAAAGTACTTCAGCCATAGTACTTGCTGGGACCGTCAATCAAACCAGGGACCTTCAGGTCGCAAGGCTGGTTCCTTAACCACAAGCTTACAACTGCCCCAATGGTTAGTTGGGAACAAAACAACCAGTAAGTGGACTGTGCATAGATGAAAACACCTTGATGAGAGAGAATAGTAACTCTGAGCTATAAATTTCCCTCATATTTTAAACCGTATCCCAGAATGTCAAACCTCAGGGTTTTAATATAGTGTCTCTGATACCTTTATAAGCTGTTTGATGATTATTATGACAAAAAGTCAATAATATCTTTGTTTCCACCCAGGAAGACCTCCTCCTGCAGTCAGAAGCACCACACATCCATCCACTGATAGAACAGGATGCTCTGTTATTAAGGAACTCCAATGTGGTCCCATCAGGAGAACCCCATCTGCTCCAGGTTCATGAGAGTGAGTTATAAATAAGCAGCAGAGGCATTTGGGACATTGCCTTAAGCCCTTCACAACCATTTTTTGATTTTAAAATGCTGCAAGTGGCAGAACACGTGTAACTGAAGCTGGCAAGTTGCCAGGAAGCAGAGGATCAACCAGTTTAACATCCTGCACGGGGTGAATAACAAAACCTCAAACAATTGCTGGATCTTGATTGGGTGACACCACGCTCTCTGTACATCCATCATCTTCCACCTAATCCTATTCTAGGGTCATTGGGTATGATGACCTTTATGCCCATCCAGAGAACATTTTGGTGCTGGGCAGATACACTTGGGACAGGGCGCCAGGTCATCGCTGGGAACACACACACTTCCACACATAGGGGCAAAACACACGTGGACAAAGGGAGAACATGAAAACTCTACCCAGATCGGTATTTGAACTTGGATCTCCAGAGCTGGGAGACAGGGATGTGCCAGTTTCTGATCCAAAATATGGTGAATTGGCTGCTATAAATTGCTGTGTCCAGTCATGGCTTGGTGACCTATCTTGGGTGTATTTTTCCAGCGTCTGATATGTTCTCCCCTGAATGGGCTGGGAAAGCCCCCTGTAACATCTTGTCCCCAGTAGATGATTAAGCAGAATGAGATGAGTTCATGGGACACTATGAGCTCTGTCCTGCAATTGAATCTTTCTGTTTAACATGGTTTTAAATGTTGACTTAAACAAGCCACTACAACTGACTAGGCTTTAAAAAATCAGTAGAGTTCTGAAAAAATGTGCTTCTTTCAGGTCCTGTTAGGCTTCCGAGGTCTATTTTAGGAGCAGAGGTCACTCATTTAGAGCTGCTGGTAGTAGTGGGTCCGGATGTCCATGAGTTTCACAAGCAGGACACGGAGAGATACATTCTCACCAACCTGAACATCGTAAGTGTTAAAGGCTGCAGGATTACAATCAGCCCACAGAGCAGAATTCAGAGAGAATCAAACTGATTTTATGTACAGTAAGAACCATGGGAACTGTAGTTTATCAGAAAAAGCACTTATATGAGAATATAAATGAATGAATATAATGTAGTACCAATGAAGTATAAACCTCGTGTGTTTCGATGTTCCCCTCAGGCATCTGAGTTGCTAAGAGACGTCACCCTCGGAGCAAATATAAGAGTCCACCTGGTCCGTATGATCATTCTCACTGAGCCAGAGGTATTTACTCCTGATTATAAACCGGGTACTTCCGGTCCCTAAATCTGGTTGGCTGAGCCTTTTGTCTAGCCGTGACATTATTTACAATAACCCACACCTCTGACTGCTTTACATTCGTATAAATGCATGATATAAAAATATATTGTACTCTCGAACTTTTTCATAAACTGTCATTTGGCCACTAGATGACAGTATTTAGTTGTTTGAAACTTTGTTTTTCTTATTATAGTGTGTTGGTAACTGTTTTATAAAAGCAATATAGCACGCAAGGTTGTGCATTATTGTGAATAATCCACTGGAAAGAGATGTAACTCTACTCCACTTGTGCGTCGTGCCTATTAACACCCTTTTCCCGAGGATTATTTACAATAATGCACAACCTCTCATACCTCATTGCTTTAATATAAACAGCAAGCCGATTTCCGATGAGCACTAAAGCTGTTGCGGCTGTGGTTTACAAAGTGTGTTCTGTAATACAGCCACTAGAGGGCATTTTTTGCTTGTTGGCGAAACCGGTAACCTGTTCATCAGTGTCAATGTTGCAGAAGACCAGATTATTATTATTATTATTTTGTTTTCAGTTAATGCATTTAGAAATTAAACCTTGTTGTTTTATTATAGTGTGTTTGTAACCATTTTAATAAAGCAATAAAACACTAGAGGCAGTGTTGCCAACCTATCAACTTTAATCGCTATATTTAGCGACCTTTCCGACCCTCTAGTGTCGTTAATGTTTTATAAAGTGACTAGCGACAAATCTAGCGACTTTTGCTGGTGTTATTGGAGACCCTAAAGTGAACACGTTCTTCAGTTTCTGTCCTTAGCGAGCGGCGGCTTCTGCCGTACGCCGTGTTCCTCGAAACTCAGTAACATTTAACATTTCAGTGTCACACCACGTTTCTCTTACCTGAACTTAATTGTGAAATCTGAAATGACCTTCTGACGATTTTCAGGAGTGTTCTGTAACTCAACCTGGGCTTCACCTGAACACAGATCTCACATTCTAAGTGAATACATTCCTTCAGTTTTAGCGCTATGACAACCACCACTTTTATTGTTCCAGATTTTTTGGAAACATTCCATTGTACTCTGTAGACAGTAGAGGATTTATAAAACCTAGAAAATAGAGTTTATTAGTAGTTTTGATGTAGTTCGGGTGTTTTTTCCACTCACACAATATTTATATTTTAATATAAAGTTTCTAATACACTCAAGTTGACTATTATGCAAATTAGGTGATGACATCTTTTAGCGACTTTATGCTTTCCTTACTGAAATGTTTGGAAGACTAGGAAGAGATGTAACTGTACACCGCATCGCATCGTGTCTGACCACACTTCTTGATAATGCTGCCCTCTTGTACCTTATTGCTTTATTAACCAAATTCTTTAAATTATTCACAGCCAGATATTCAGATCTCTGAGAACATCACTTCCTCTCTGAGAAGTGTATGTGAATGGGGTCATAAAGTGAATCCTCGGGCGGATACCGACCCCCTGCATGCAGATCTGCTCCTGTACATCACCAGGTACCAAGATTCAGTTCTGTGTTTCAGGGCTCAGAACGTTAAAAAAAATAGTATAGCGCTTAGCACATCCGCCTCTCAGCGCCGGGGATCCAAGTTCGAGTCCCGATCTGGATGGAATTTCCATGGTCTCCCCGTGTCCATGTGGGTTTCCTCCCACAGTTTAAAAACATGGATTCAAGGTGAATTGGCTCCTCTAAATTGCTCCTATACAGTGTGTGTGCTGGGTGTATCTGCCCAGCTCCTGAAATGTTCT
>JAOUQT010328529.1:0-13596 GCA_025769995.1 Xyliphius kryptos
CTTGTTTTTTAACATGGCCACTGCTTTACATAAAACAATTATTCCTTCAATGTTATATACAGTAAATTCCCGCATCATGTAACCGTAACTCTCAGTTGTAGTCGAGAAAGCAGTTATACAGTCTGTTAACAATACGCTGACTACATGAATACTTCCGGAGTTTATGGTGACGAGGCAGAAGTAGGACCAGTTATACTGGGGAAGGACTCAATTATGCAGCGTATGCTACACTGCGTGTCGGCTAATTGTTGTTGTTGTTGTTATTATTATTAATGGCAGATGTTGAGTGCATTGTGTTGCAGATTGTAGGGCTGTACGTGATGGAAGGGCTGCTGGTGAATCTGCAAAAATCGGTGCATTTGGCATTCAACATTACCAAATGACTCTACTGTTGCTTAGTTTAAATGTTTTTTTTTTTATTTTTATTTTTTTTAAATCATGCCCACACAAAATATGCTAACCGCACCGTTACGTGAATATACAACGCAGGTTTAAGGATTCATGAGGTTTTTTTTTGAATGTCTGACTTGATCGACGCACATTTTATTAACTTAGGAGGTGCAAGCAACCTACATTTAACACCAGGACTAATCACAGTGCACTTCCTTTCCTTTACTAATCATTTCCCCCGGTGCCAGGTGCACACCTGAACTAAAACTTTCACTAAACCAGTGTTCCAAAAACATTGCTTGTCTTCTGTTGTTTCTGTGGAACTCACAAAACATAATAAGGACTATACAAAGGTTCCTCATGTGGTGTCTTTTGTGTGTGTGAATGTATCCCCGTGTTCTTCTGTGATTGTACCGAAAATCATCCCAGCTCTAGTTTCTGTCACCATGAAAAGCATCAGTCAACACTTCTCAGAAATCCACATCGATAAGATGCAGGGGTAGAAAAACAAAAACCTGGACAACAAAAAATGGTCCAGGAAGCGTAAAATTATCACGTCAGTCTTTTTGTGTAAAGGCTTTCAGGTTTTGATCTGTAAAAAAAGTATCTGGAGACATTGTTAATGTGGGCATCTCCTCCATCATTCCTTATGAGCTTGTAGCTGATCTGTTTTGTCAATCTCACCGTGGAACTGTTATTGATCATGTCTCTTCACTCCCACCCCCTGCATTAGTGATATACTCTAACACAGACAAACGTATGCATTTGCAGGCCCAAGGGTCTTGTAATACACAAAGAACCCTACATCACCTCTTAAGTCCAAACAATAGGCTCTGCATCGGCGTCTCAAAAGCTCCTCTGTGTACTGGGAGGATACTCCACTCATAACAAAAGGCTAGACATGGTGAGAAGAGTGTTAACAAGCAAAGGCCGCAACTGGAGGGGGGGGGGGGATTTAGTGAAAGAGCAAAGCTTTTTCATGTTGTGAACCCTGTCGCTCTTTGAATATCATATTTCGAAATGCTCACCGGTTAACTGCTTAGGTTTCGTGCATGCAGGCTGCTCCCCAAGAGCTCCTTTCAAACCGAAAAGTTAAAGTTACAGCGTAGAGATGTCCCTGATTAGTACAGTGGGTTACATTTCGGTGTCGTTGCTTTGATGTAGACACAGTACTGTAGGCATGATCTGTTGTGACCTTAACAGGTTAATTACTTTTACCTCTAATGAAATACTGTTCTACGTTTGGAACGTATGTATATGCAGTCTTTTGCATAATTCACGATCAAGTGTCAAACCTTTTTAAGGATTCTTAAAAATGCATCAAAGAAAGTACCTTCTTGTGTTCGCTCTGCAGGAATTAGTTTCTAAAACATCCGTTTTGAATTTCAGAACCAGTTAAAAGTTTGAACACACCTTCTTTTTGGGAAATTATCCATTTTCTCCACTTACCATAATAGATTGAGGTTGTAGTTTTACATTTTCAGACTGTTGTACATCTGTGATTGTGTTAGTCCCCTGTTGGTTCTTTGTTCTCTGTTGGTCCGGTGCATCACAGAACAGTATAATTTAGGTGGTGGATTGTCAGTTCTGCAGAACACTGATGCAGTGAGGGAGGTTTAGTGCAGCAGTGCTGCTGTAGTTTCTCTTAAACAACTTAGTGACACTGCTGGGATTGTATAAGATGTCTTCTTTCTTTAATATCTGGGGTTCAAGTTTTAAATGCTATAAAGTCCATCTTTACCATCAGTGGAACTGAGAACATGGGCAATAAGTGGAGCAAGCCGTTGGCATGTCCAACCTTTGGCTGTTACTGTATGTACCATAAAACAAGAGGAACTATGGGGGCTTCAAGTTTAAAGCTTTAAGCACTGTGTTTTAAAATCAATCTAAAATGTTTGGCATGTAACTGACTCAGCAAATTAATGTCGAATAATAACGAATGGAGAAACTGCTGTGGTGATGGTTTGCTATTTGCTGTAACTAAAAGAAAGCTGTTTCCTAGCATTTTCTCACATGTTGATTCATTAGGTTTCTGTCATAACAAAGTAATATATTCAAAAACTCTGATTACAATCAAACAAATGGTACAGTAAGTAACTGTACACATCATGTCCAACCCTTGTGGTGTGTAATGGCGTGAGAATGCTGACTTTCACATCAATAAAGCAAATCGTGTCGCATGTTTAAAAGCATTACTTTAGGAAGTATGGTTTGATGTATATTTATTTTCCTTTGAAACTATAAAACTATTATGACGGTTTAACTGCTCAGCTCATACTTTAAAATTGGCCACCACTTCAGCATCCATGTTCCAGCATCTTTAAAACCCCGACCATATGTGTATGATTTGTAATGCGTCGCTTTCCAAACTGCAGACAATGCCTTATTTTTATAGAAGTGTATCAAGCTCTGGATCATGTCATACTGATCTGGGGTTTTGTACAGAAGTGTGTTAAAAAAGTTGCTTCTGACAAACATGGATTTATGCCTGGATACAATTTTATGATACCTTTTAAGGGCCTCAACCAAGATGTTGTGTTCTATTGATCCAGAGCCAGTGCAGTGTTTCTGTCATTCCATCATAATTCTCACATCATTTGCTTTTTATAGACTCTTCAGCTTGTCGTAATGTTGTATTACTATATACATTCATAGACTACTTTATTAGGTAACGCCCCCTTTGTTTTTTAACTCCACTTACTGTAGATGTACTTTGTAGTTCTACTATTGAAGCCCTTTGTTTATTTGCATTATTTTAGATCATATTTAGGGTTTTCTGTTGTCAGAATCATTTTAAAGCAATTATTTGGGTGGTGTATCATTGTCTACACTGACGTGGGGGTGTTTCTATTCTATTTGGACCAGACACATACTTTTTCCATCATTACAATAGCGATGAGACTGACACACACTAAATAAAGCTGTGTGGTTGACTGGTTTAAAGCTTATTTAAGTGTATGGCATCTTTATGATGGGGGATGTAAACAGATTCTTTGCGTTATTGCACCCTGTCCGCATCATCTGGTGCATCATGCACAGTAGAGTAAAGCCTGGGGCCCTGACCGTTAACCATCAGTATAGCACTCTGTAATTCAGCACCATGTGTGATTAATGCTGACTCAGCGTGCGTGATTACAGGCCTGCTTGTGTTGTTTTACAGGCCGGATGTAAACAGACGTAGTAGTTGTAGGTCACCGAGAGCCGACCACTAGAACACTGACAGGACCACAGTCATGACACCATGCATGTTAGTTTAACGGCTGCAATGGTCGTTAAAGAGACTTAGACCCGTCATGTCTCTTGTCCTGCCTTCTTTTCGAGCTCTTGTTTCTTCTCCTGACGTGCACGTATGAGCTTGTTGATTTGGATGGAAGTTAAAACTACCAAATCTTTTCATTACTTGAAGATTGGGAGTTCTTTTTGCAGCTGGCCTCAGGCTTTCATTCATTTCGCTTTTTTAAAGTGCGAGCTATTCTGCTGAGTCCGGTCGTTTGTGTATGCGTGTAGAAGGGGGGGGGGGGGACATCATGCAGCTGGTCCCCTTTCCCTGCTTCCTTTTTTGCTTTCTCCCTCACCTCGGCTCCTATTATCGTTCCTCGTCTTTCTGCAATCTGCCGGTCCCTGTTTTTCTGCTGGGATGTATATTTTCTTTTCGGAAAACATCAGGATCTGTTTGTGAGTGTTGCATTGAGTTCATGCTGTGAGTACGCAGGCCGTGTTTGTTTGAACTCGCACATGTGTGCGCGCTCCTCTATAATGGTGCATGGACAAGTTTGCTTCCACACATGTTTACGGAACATCGAGTTCAGTTTTTAATTGACTTTTTGGTGTTTTGTGTTCATGCATCAGTGTTGCAAAAGAAATAAGCAGTTTTTGTACTGACCTTTTACTGACCTTTACCAACTTCAATGGGAAGTCTTTAATCCCCTAATCCCCCGCTGTTCTTATTGATGGGTTAGAGCATTTCCACAATCGCAATGCCGCTGCTGGAGTCTAATTGTGAGCAAAGACATTTTATCTCCCCCCCCCCCCCCACACACACTCTCATGCTGTACGTCCTGTTTTAAAGCCATTGACACTAACATGTCCCCCCAAGAATGGTCCCCTAAACTTTTTTAAATGGCATCATAGTTGATTTATCATAGTCTTCCTATCGATTCAACTATTAACTATTTTATCGAGTAGTCAGCAAATTGCAAAACTTTGCTTTCCAGCACAATAAACCTTATTTATTTATTTATTTTTAATTTAAAGCCATTTAGCTTGTAAAGAAGTCCACATTTTCATTGAACCCTTTAACAAATTTCCATATTAAACTAAGTACAAGCCTCGGTGGCAACACTGATCTCATTTATTCAAATTCTTTGTGTATATGACATGCCATACAAAAAACTGTGCTTGAATTAAAAGTTTTTTGAAGTCCTGCTGGATGCATCCTGCTGACTCAGGCTTTAGCTGTTAAAACATTTAATAACTCAGGAGTCATTAGGAACATCCCAGGCGTTCATGCTGACAATGGAGACAATACTCACAGTCAAGATTATGTAACGTCAAAGTCATGGTTTCCCACGCCCTTCTTTGAGTTATGAAATGTATTTCAGGAACATATCAGTACAAAAAAAATTGAACTCAAAGGTAGTTGTCAGTGCTTAGGGTCATGGTTAGATCAACGTTGCCACAGAAACTTGAACTTGGTTTAATATGGAGAATATTTATAAAGGGTTTAACAGAAATGTGGACTTCTTTGCAAGTAACTTGCAACTTTTTGTGTGTATTTGTTTGGAGAGTAAAGTTTTGCAATTTTAGCGTCAACCATTTGAGTCACCCAATCGTGACTTCAAATTCAGTGGGGTTCTCTTTGTGTACAAAGATGGAAACTGAGGATGTTTGTACTTATGTACCTTTTGTACGATTGCACCGATAACTTGACAATAAATTCACAAGGGCACAAACCTGTGTCTACTTGTGCACACTGTATGAAAACTTGCATGTGCCAATAAATGTGCATCAGACATTTAAATGCAAGTTACTTGGCTTCAGATAGAAGGTTTTTCTCGTGGACTGTGACGCAGCTGTAACTGCTCCCATCGAATGTCACTGTCTGAGCTGTTTACACTTTAATTCACACACTCTGATGACATGCTTCACAGATGACATGATTAGACAAGAATCCGCTAATTTTCACAATGAACACAAACAATCCGTCTAAAGTAGCTTCTAATAATCAGATGCAAATGCAGGAGAGGAATGTTTGGATTCGGGTGTTTTTAGACCTGATTGCTTGTGTGAGATTGTTTGGAAAGAACGCGGCCTTGTCGGTCTTATCTACTGTTTGTCTTAAGATAACTTGCTGCTGACTGAAAAATCACACACGGTCATATAATCCTGATGCTGTGATGAGCTGACATCTAGAATAGGAATTACAAACCGCTGTGTTTGTAACCCTAAAAACTATTGTTGGATAATCTTTTGTAAGTGATGGTTTCACTTTAATACAATCTGAATAGCATCAGTTTCCATCTGTGTCCAAGTTACATTCGGTGATACTGGGCAGCAAGAGTCATCATTGCAGGACACGTTTACACAGCGGCGCTGAAGAAAGGAACGTTTGAAAAGTGTAAAAGTAAAGTTTAGTATTATTTCTTACATAGCAAGCTTGTGGTCAATAGTGCTTAAGGGGTTTGCTTAAGGGTCCGTAATGTCAGCATTGCAAAAATTCTTAGATTTATCTTTAATATGTATAAAATTATTAATGTGTATCAGAATATTTTATTAATCCCTGGAGGAAAGTGGTGTATGGTATCATTAAAACATTCTAGAAGTGGCATTTGTACACAATAAATGCCTGTATGTGTGTCTGTATATACAACTCTAGAAAAAGCTGTACATTTCTTACTTAGCCCAGTCTTTGTCAGGTTCATACTTATATCTTTCTTCCACACACATCTCGTTCATCATAAGCGAGTGGATAAGGCTTTTTTTGAAGTCCTCCTGGATGCATCCTGCTGACTCAGGCTTTAGCTGTTAAAATATGCAGTAACTCAGGAGTCATTAGGAACATCCCAGTCTTTTATGCTGACAATGGAGACAGCCATGGCCTTAAATAACGCTAGTCACTTTTTCACGACTTTAGGTTATGAAATATATTTCATGAACATCTTCAAGAGACATTTTTTTGAAAACTCAAAGGTTAGTTTTCAGTAGTCAGTACTTAGGGTCATGGTTACCCACCCATCCGTCCCTTGGAACATTTCCTTTGAGTCAGAAATAATCTGATGAAATTTTATTAGTCCAAGGTCACTCTTACTGCCCTTTCATTATCTGTGCTTTTGTCTGGTAAAAGTTGGCTGTCTGTAAAATACACTGTTTAAAAAAAAAAGGGAACACTAAAATAACACATCCTAGATTTGAGTGAATAAAATATTTCAGTTAGAAATCTTAAGTTAGTAGAGAGTGGAATGCGTTGAGAACAAAATGGTTATCTCATGGAGGTCTGGATGAGACCTACTCAAAATCAAATGACAGGCAGGGGGCTAGCTCAGTGCCGCTCATTTCTACCTGTTGTCTGTTCCATTCGCACAACAGCAAGTGAAACTGATTCACAATCAGTGTTGAACACTAACTGGACAGTTAGTGTTCCCTTTATTTTTTTTAGTAGTGTAGTTTTCCTGGTTGATGGAATATATCGATATCCATCAATGTGAAATATTATGTAAAAATGAATACATCAGTCATCATTCACACCCATACACTATCAAATGTCTTACCAATATTAATGCTATCCAGTTTGTCTTGTGTAACTTTGTTAAATTGTTTATGAATACAATAATTACACATTTTGTTTACTTTCTATAGGAGATGTCTCTTGTCGCTCCTGAGTCCCCTTCAGAACAGGCCAAAAGAGTCTTTCAAAGCTTTGACCCTGAAGGTAAGTCCTAATAAGAGCATCACATCTTTAAACTGAAGGTTTTGTTGTTTTTTTGTAAATCGATTTAAAAGCTTTTTTGTGTATTTAGTTGATGGTTATTTGCAGGTAATGGTTTTACCATGTTGTGTTTGGGCTTTGGGGAAATTGTATATAGGTTTCTTGCTTAGTGGTAATTGGACTTATGCACTCCACAGCAACTGAGAACATTGCAGTATTTGTAAAAACACACATTTCTGTTTGTAAACAGACACTCACATACACACACATTTGTTTTTATGCAATGTGGGGAATTTGTAGAAACCCATCACAGGTAGCCTCATCATCTGGTAGCTCAGTGGTTAGGGTGTTGGGCTGTCAATCTAAAGGTTGTGGGTTAAAATCCCAGGTCCTCTAAAGTTACCACTGTGGGTTCCTTGAGCAAGGCCCTTAACCCGCATTGCGCCAGGGTTCTGCATCAACCATGTCTTCTGGTCCCAACCATTAAGTTGGGATATCTCGCTTTGGATAAAAGCGTCGGCAAAATGACCAAATAAACAACCTTAATCAGGAATACTATTAACCTAAAATTTAACTATAAATCTACAGCCTGATTTCACTTTGGAACTGTATGATTTACCTCATGGAGTCCAACCTGTGGTCCCAATTACACAAGGTCACCACATTCGAGTGTGTAAACAGGTTTTATATACCTGTTGTCACGAACATTCCACCAAGATTGTGTTTGGTATTTGTGTTCAATGCACATTGATTTCTCCAGAGAGAGAAAAAATGAGGAAATTCAAATGAGCCATTACGTTTAGAATCAGGATTTAAAGTGCCTGTGGGTCAAACAGAAATACTTTTTAGTTTCTATTTTTGCAACTTGGCTCCGATGCTCATGTCCTCAGTGTGTTTGGATTTTCTAAATGAAACAATTGTAATGAGGCGACGTTTTTCCTCAGTACTGCGGCCAACACGCTGTGGATGCCGATGCTGTTAACCTCACAGTTTAAACAGAAGAGTGAACATGATCGAGAATTGGTTAGGGGGTTGTGGAAAAGCACAATAGTGAGCGATGAGCTAAAAAGTTGGAAGGAGCAGTGAGGGCTATGAGGGACAGCTGGTTACTGTCCCGGCAGTTGACTAATATAAGTTAATAGTTTTTGTGAAACTTAAATTCTAAATTGATTACCATCAAATAACCAGCGGTGACCAATGGAATCAACTTCAGTGGAAATTCCTCAAGACAAGTTCAAATGAGGCTCAGTAGTGTGTGTGGCCTCCACGTGCCGGCATGACCTCTCTACATGTTCTCTTGTTCGCGAGTACCTACGAAGCTAAAATCATTACTTATCGTGTCCTTGGGAAATCCTACTGATAAAATCACGTAAGAAAGCAACTCCTACTATATTCATTTCAGATTTTCAATTTCCACAACTCTCACTCTATAATTATATGTTTATTTGAAAAATACATAAACTCCACAGCAATCACTCATTCAAAAACTATTTGGGTTCTCCATCGTAGCAGGTATTCCGCCAATGTTATAATGGAGTAAAGTCCTACATAAATACTATTACTATTCACCTTTTAGAAAAGAAAAACAACAAACTACCTGAAAAGTGTAACTTGGGCTCTCAGTATAATTTTTTCAAAGCTTTACCACAGAACTCAGCATGTTGGTTCTCTTATAAATACTCAGTAGTTGATGTGCTCATTGTACCAAAGAATCAGCTTTAGGAGAAATGACGAAATAGTTATTATGGTAAATCTATTTTCATTATTTTTCTTTCCTAGCTGAAAAAACAAACATGTTCTCATCTGTCCAATCCCTTCCATAGATAATGGATTCATTCCTGACACACTGCTGGAGGACGTCATGAAGGCTTTGGATCTTGTGTCTGAACCTGAATAGTAAGTGTGCTCGTGTTTTCACTGATAACAGAAGTAGGATGTTAAGTTTGAAAGAAGGATGGATCTAAAGAGACATGTGTGTCTGCATACAGGCCTCCTGCAGTTGCTGCTCAATTCACCCTTGACTTCGGTTTACATTTCCTTGGGTTGTTCTTCTGGCCCATGGAAGGCAAATAATCCCCGTCTTTCATCTCAGGCTTGTTAAACTGATTCCATAGTCCTGGGCATTTAACAGTCCAGACTCAGATCTTCAGAACAGGCCTCGGTTATGAGACGTTACAAACTCCAGACCTTTGGGAAAACTCATCTTGGCTTATTTACAGGATGATTATGGAGTCAGATGTCTGAGATTAGAACATGAGTGGCTGCAAATGGCTTTAGATAAAATATAAAAAAAATACTATTAGTTTCCAATAATCTGTTCATTGACTTGGTTAGTTTCTGGCCAAATGTATGAGAACATCCCCTTTGAATGGTGTTTACATTATAAACAGCTTGGATAACACACACCAATAGTATAAGAAAGAAATACATTTAAAACAAATATGGTCGTCTAGACTTTTCTACGTTTTTGATGAATTATAATAAGTATTAAGAATAAATCCTTCTTGAATTGAATAATAAGATCATTTTTTACAACCATGCACCAAATCACCACATATACATACATTGTGTATGTAATTAAAGTCCTTGATATTTTTTGCAGTAGCATCCTGGTAGGACTGCCAATGCATTAGACCCATAGGAATCGGGTTTTTCTCATCAGATTTTAATGTGTGGTGCTACATCCAAAAATGTGGGAGAACCTTGAGGACAAAGTTTGCCACTATGAACACAATAAATAAGTATTTGTCATGGATTTAAGAAGTTCTCATAGAAGTTTAAGAAGATCTCATAACAGTCCTCATCCACTTTAGATTATAACAGATAAATAATAATCTATTTCATTTATATATGGCGCCTTTCAGAGCACTCAAGGACGCCTTACAGGAATACACAATAAAAATCAGATTAAACAGACATTTTAAAGTAGAAAACACATCAAATACGAAGTATAGTATGGATGATTAAAAAGAATAATAAGCAGTAAATTATGACTAAAGTTCAAAAGGATTAAGAATGAGCAAACTTAAAGAAGGGAGTTTTAAGTTGGGATTTGAAGGTGGAACCTTTGGTGTCTGGGCTCTAGAACTGGTGTAATGGCTTTTGTGCCATCATTTCTTAATCAGGACTAACTGAACATTGCGTCCTATTAATTTGGAACAGGCTGTAATGAGAATATTTGGGTCATAACGTGTTTGCTTTCTCGTCCTTGCTCTGTAAATGTGCCCCTGAGGTCAGTGTTTTTGGAAGTGCAGGCTAAACTTACCTAAAAAGGAAAACCGTTTTCATTTTTCAAAATGTTCTCGTTTCTCAGTAACAGCCAAAATTCCAGACGCTCGTCATTTTTATTTTTAACTTGTGAGCGTATCGGTGCAGCCGTGTCTTGTCACATTCCCTCACCTGAATAATCAGACATGATGTGCACTGTATTCACGGTTCTGTAAGCAGCTGTCAAATGAATCTCGTTCTCGCTCACCCACTCTGTTATTGTCTCCTTTTGAACAGTGTGAATCTAATGAAGAATAAACTCGATCCAGAAGGATTAGGAATCATTCTGCTGGGGCCGTTTCTACTCGAGTTCTTCCCTGATCAGGTAATATCCTCCCTCTGTCAGCAGGCCGGTGACTGGTCCAGAGTTTTTACCTGACTTTTTGTTTAAAACATAAGAACAACACGTTACCCATTTATTCATTTATTTATTGTCTTCCGCTTATTCCTTTATGAGGGTCACGAGGGGATTCCCCGTGCCCATCCAGGGGAGAACATCTTGGGCGCTGGGCAGATACACCCAAAACAGGGTGCCAATCCATCGCTGGGCACACACTCACTCACAGCCACACACACATATACATGCACAGGGCAATTTAGAGCATTTCCTCCGGAGACCCCGGAGGAAACCCACACAGACACGAGGAGGACATGGAAACTCACCCATCATTCTTATAATAGGGAAAAGTGGTCTAATTGTAATAATAATAAAATATTACATTTAATCTGCAATGATTTACATTCAGTTCCTTCTCAAATGAATATTTTGTACTCTCATATCTTATGTTTTTACAAGAGGCGGATTTTCAGCGTCCCTTCCATTTATAGTCCTATATGTGCGTCTCATACTTGAGCCGTTATCTGACTAAGAATAAGCGCCTGTTGAGATTATAATTGGCGTAATGTTTCAGCTTTCATGCCGATCTTAAACACATTAGGGCTTTAGAGATCTGCACTGAAAAAGACCTTCAGTTACAAATCGAATCAAAAACTCATGCCTCATCTCAGGCTTATACACCGAAGTCTACTGCTCTGTTTGTTCTACCAGTGTTTGCTTCATGGCTAGACAGAGGCATTTGGCTGCGTTGGGCAGAGTTTGTACATCAGTGAGGCGTGAAACTGGACTCCACGACCTTGTTGGCAACTTCCAGGTTCTGTGATCGTTTCATTTGGCTGGATTCTATATTATAACGAGCATTTCTCTGCTAACAGAGTAAATACGGTCCTGTGCAAAAGTACGAAAAGACTCTCAACCAACCAAAACACCTTAGATTTGACCTCTGCTTCCATGAAGCCATTTTTATCTCTAAACCTTATTTTGTTGGTGAATAAATAATAGGACTTGTTGGGTCTGGACTCAGACATCCTGTAATGGGGGGATGGATTGAATGAGGACTGGAGACAGTCCTATATAAAGCCCGTTGAACTCCTAAGTCCTTGAACCATGGGATACGCATGACTGAGTCCCAACCCCTTTTGGGGTCAGAACAAAGGGTTGATACAGCACCCTGGAGCATTGAGGGTTAAGGGTCTTGTTCAAGGGCTCACATTAGTAACTTCAGTGGACCTGGGATTTGAACCCACAACCTTTAGATTGATAAACCAACAGCCTAACCACTGAACTACCCCAATCTCAGGACTCAGTTATGTGGCGTATGCTATACTTCGGGTCAGCTAGGGGACAATATTTCTGTTTTTTCAGCAGAGTAAAAGCTTTTCATTGCTTTTTCGAACCTACATAATAAGATACGGTCCACAACGTTCCTCAGGACCAAAGTTCAACACGACAATGTAAAGTGTGTAAATGTAAGGTGCAAAACCAGTTATAGAAAAGAAATCCTAGAACATGTGAATGTTAAGAGATTTTATTTATTTTCCTTCATACTGTCGGTCCACTAGTCCTAACAACATACAAGCGACGGGTTAAACCCTTGAGTTGTGTTAAATCACGCAGTGCAGAGGAAGTGGACCGCTAAGCCGCTGCTTGTGGTTATTTCTTAAAGCCTTTCTAGTACACACTAATGTCTTCTTGACATTGCAGGACTCAGGGATTCCAGACTCATTTCCTGTGTATCACTATAATGGCCTGAAGCAGTCCAACCACAACGAGAAGGTAGCACACTCACCCTCACACACACATACACACTTACATCCACACACCAGCACAGCATCTGTTTCAGAGGCTACACACCAGTGCACATTATCACTAGCCTTATCCAGTCTGCTGCGTTATCCTGTCTGATCTTCTGCCTCATGTAAAAGGAAGCTGAATGTGATTATTCAACTGTTTGTGTCTGACTCCTGCCCCCTCATTTCATCACCCCTTCAACCCACCTCAAATTGTTGTAGACATGCCCACCTACGGTCAGTCAGCCGCCTGTAGTTTGGGCTGCTTAATTCTAGAGAACTTTGGGGGAAAATGGTACTCAGTAGTGATTAGTAGTTGTTTCTTCGCAGTTCAGTCGCTTTGTACTGCAGAATTCGAAGATTGTTAGTCTGTCATCAATTAACTTTTGCTTTGGACAAAACTTGCAGAGGTTAGCGCTTATGACTCACCGTTGAAGGTCCCGGATTTGATTTCCCATTGTGGCCGACAAAGACTCTTTTTATGAGAAGTCTGCATGTCCTTCATGTACCTGCATGGGTTTATTCTGAGTACTCTGGATTACTACCACATTCCAAAGACCCATGGTGCCCAATGACCATCGTTTGTCACTGGTCCTATAAGGGACATGGCCACTAATGCCCAAATGAACCAAAACCTTTACACTTAAATGAAATTTAATATTTTCTTTTACAATTTATGACTTTAAAACTAAGTATTTTCTTTTAAAGACTCACAAATAGTTTTTAAAAATCTTAAGCTAGCCCTCTGCAAGTTTAAATCATTTATTCATTCATTATCTTCTGCATATTCCTCTACTAGGGTTGCGGTGGCCCCATGCCCATCCAGGGGAGAACGTTTCGGGCGCTGGGCAGATACACCCAGGACAGGGCGCCAATCCATCGCTGGG